>VSMD01012284.1:0-22457 GCA_008750895.1 Mirza zaza | reverse complement strand
GTTTCATTTTTCTTTATTCTTAGAAAGCATTCCTTCTGGGCTGTTTTGCTTTAGTCCCGAGTAGGTAGCTATGCTGCATGGGAATAAAGTGAATCCTCATAAGCAGGTGTTGCAATCAAATAAAATTCACAACAAAAGACTCTGACAGATATTCACGACATGGGTAATCCAGCCTGTGCTATGATTAGCTGGAAATGCTAAGCAGTGGTTCCCATAAATGACTGTAATTAGTCATCTTTTAATACAGCTAAACCAATTTGCAGTGTCTCTTCTTAGAAGTTCTCTTATCTGCAAACAGAATATGTTAAGCATCTCCCAACACTGGATTCAGTCTGCTTCTGCCCTCAAAGTGTCCCCTTCCTTATTTTTCTTTCCTCCTCATACCCTTTCTCTTTCCTTCCTTCCCCCAGCCCTGCCCTGTAGACAATCCAGCCCAGACACTGATTTTCACTCTCAATTTTTCCTCTCTTTCTTATTAAAAGAGAAAAATTTTGCATCCGACTCTCCCTCTGCCCCATGGCTAGAGTTCCACATGCCCATGTCCTTTTTCTTAAAGACTCCCTAAGGACTCCCTAGTCCTGTAGCGACCGGCTGAACTCAGGAGGTCAGGTGGCCAAGGGCAGGCTGGGGAGGGAGGTGGGGGCTGGGGACCACAGCTGATGTTTTCTTCCCATGATGCCTACCGTGGGGGAAGAGTGAGGCAGGAAGGAAGGCAGCTGGGCAGGGTAGGGTTGGGGGGAGAATGGATGGAGCAACCAGCTGGCCAGGAGGCTGAGATCCCATCAGAGCATTAACCTCGTGGCCCTGATCCCTGCTCCAGGACGGTGAGGCTGTGGCCGGGCATCAGGCTCTGAACTCTTATGATGCACCTGCTCACCCAGAGCTGCAGCAAGAAGCTAAGCCAGCCATGCCCACCCCCAATTACACACGTGCTCAAACGCCTACAGGTTGAACGTGAGAGAGAACCAAGAGGATAAACTACTGAGTTTAGAGCCCAGGAGGAGTAACAGGACAGCACTGTGACCCCCTTGGTAGTGCAACAGTGTCGTCTCCTCCCCCCACCAAGCCTGCCATGCTCTCCCCAGAACTCCCCCCACACACACACACTTAAACACCTTCCATTCCTGGAGGTCAGATGTCAGAGACAGTCACTGGGCTTGGAAAACAAGAGGTCTCTGAAACCTAAGGAGGTGGAATGGGAACTTTTTCCAGCATACTTTCTGTTTATGCTCCCAGCTTCCCAGCCAACACTCCCCCTCCCCTGCCCTCTTCCCTCCACCCTTCATTGCACTCCCTGATGTGCAGGTGCAGGGTGGCTAAAAGGGGCCCTCATTCCCAAGACTCTACCCTTTCTCCTCAAGGACGCTGCAGACAGGGTAGGGCATCCTCATTGCCTCTGCAATCTCATTTGCTCTTGCTCCAGCCCTGCACCCCTGGAGCAGCCGTGTCCCCCCCCTATGAAATCCCCTGGGATCCTCCTCTGTGGCTACTGACTCTCCTTCCCTGGGACGGAGCCCCTGGCCCTGGTCTGCCTGTCTGCGTTCTTACGCTTGCTCTGGCCTTAGGGGTCAGGAAAGGGAAAGAACTGGCCAGCGACAGGCCAGGAGCATCAACCACCAGAAAGGAAGAATGGTAACAGCAACTAGGCTGTTTTAATCTTTGAACTGCCAGCACTTTCAATACAGTATCTGGTATTCATTCAATAAATATTTACCAAGGGGTAAGTGTGCAGCCACTGCTCTGGACTCTGGGGATGCGGAGGGAAAAAGACAAAGTCCCTGACCTCATGCAACTTGTACCCTAACGGAGGAGGCAAGCAGTAGACAACACATCTCCGTGTAACAGACAGCCAGCTAGTGTGGGGCATGCTAATGGCTGTTTCTGGCTGTCCAAAATCCAAGCCTCTGCCCTCTATCTGGAGAGTCCCTGCCTCATGGAGACTCATGGGGATGCAGAGTCCGTGGCCGACTACATGGAGACTGAAATGCCCAATGGGGTTTGTATCCGCCCCCCTTGCAGAACAGCCAAGGCCTGGGGCGAAGGCTCAATCGGACACTCTGGGCCACACTTTGAGGTGGGAGCCAGTGATTGAAGGACAGAAGGCCTGCAGGAAGTCATCACCAGTGGTGGCAGCAGCTGCAGAGAGATGAGGATTCCAGGGCACTGTGGCAGTGGGCTGCAGCAATGCTGGTGCCCGGGTCAGGGCATTGGTGACACGACCAACGGCAGCTGGGGCAGCTGGGTTCTGACCTGCTGGAGCACACACTGCTGCACACACTGCTCTTGGCTATGACCAACTGCACCATCCCAAACATTCTTTGAGCTCCTGAAGACTGCAAAAAAAATCCTTCTACTTTAACTAGTCAGGGTTTCTCCTGTTCTCACCAAAGAATCGAACATGGGTGCTAACAAGCGCTGGATCAAAAGCAAAGCCAGATAGTGTGGAGAGTAATGAGAAGCTACTTGAAGTAGGTGGTCAATCTCAGGCTCTCTAAGGATTTGGGTTTTAAGTCTCTCCAGAGAGCGTGAGAGTGAAGCCACATGAAGACCTGGGAGAAGAGACCCCAGGAGGAGGACACAAGCACAAAGGTGAGGCAGTGACAAGCTGGGTGACTGAGGGAGGCCCAGCAGGGCAGAGCAGAGATAGAAGCTGAAGTCAGAGGACAAGCCAGGGCCAGAGCTGCTGTCGCTGGTCAGACTATGGTGTGGAGTTGGAGTTTCGCTCTGCGTGCGAGGAAGTGCTGGCTGCTTTTGAGCAGGGTGACACGCTCTGGTAGGTGAGAAGCTCACCCTGGCTGCTACTGGGAGAATGGCCTGCGGCAGTGCAGGAGCGGAAGCAGGAAGACCAGGGACTGCCGCAGAGGCCCCTGGGGAGCGAGGTGGTATGGCCTGGTCTCCCTGAGGCCGGGCTGGTGAGAGAGGTACGAGGAGGGGTGGGAGTTGAAGGTGGAGCCGACAGGCCCGGCTGTGGGGCTTGGAAAGAGACGGGGGCCAGGATGACTGCAGGGTCGGGACGGTGCCACTTTCTGAGGTGGGAAGATGGAGAGGAAGGCAAGTTGGCAGGTAGGGAGGTCAGGATCCAGAGCTTGGCTTTAGATCTGTAAGTGTGAGACTCCTAGGCGTGTCCAAGTAGAGACAGGGAGCCGGCAGGTGGATGTGAGAGGCTGGATGAATCTGGGGCGAGGCCAACACAGTAGCTAAGTGTGTGAGATTCCTCGGCACACAGAGGGAATGTATAGCCGTGAAACCTGATGTGCTCACTCGGGGGCGAGTGTGGGGAGAGCAGGGGGCTCTGGACAGAGCACCAGGGAACCCGGGGATGAAAAGATTGCAAAGAGGATCCAGCAAAGTAGGAAAAACAGACTGCTGAGTCCTGGAAGCCAAGAAAAAAAAACGATGGCCTTCACCGTGACCCGGGGGCTTCGGGAGGATGCTAGCATCAAGCCGGTGAAGGGACCAAGGCTCAGAGAGGCTGGGTCACCCCATTTCCATGCTTGGCCCGGTGCCTCTTCCCAAAGAGGAAGCCCCCGGGTTCCAGAACGTGCTTGTCTGCACAGGGCTGACAGCAGGGAGGCCACACGCTGCTCCTGGCCCCCTTTCGCTCTGGAAAGAGCCCTTTGTCACTTCTTTAAGAAGGAAACCCCTCCATCCGGGGAGGAACATTATTTGCTTCCTGTTAGAACAGACTTTTGCTTAGGGTCAAGCTCCGCCCCATCCCCACAGGGAGTGATGAGGGGAAGAGGAGCAAGGGGCACCCTGCTAGTGGGGGTGGTTCAGCAGGAAAGCCTCTCGGAGAGCCGCAGGCCCACAGACCCGGTCTCTCTCAGCTGGAAACCCTCTCTCCTCCACAGGCCTGTCCTCCCAGGCTCAGCCTGAAAGGCCTGAGAGATCGTGGAAAGGCTGGTCAGCCAGGACACCTAGTCAGTAGGTTGGTTTAACCCTTTGATGGCTGCCAGCCCTTTCCCAGGAAGGCTAACGCCAATCATTCTTTCATTCATTCAACAACTCTTTGCTGAGCACCTACTCTGTTCCAGGCCTAGTGCCAGGCATGGGGACACGATTGTAGAAGAAGACAAATTTGTCCCACATCCCTCCTGAACTTAGTCTGGTGGGAGAAATTAAACCAATCACACAAACACCTCTATAATCACAAATGCAATAAGGCTATAAGGGAATGTCCCCTGGGTGTATGATGGGGGCCCCAGTGAAGGCCAGGCAGGGGTTGCTTCCTAAGGAAGGATCTCTCTGAATCCCCAGAGGCCGATAGACTCTATAAAGGCAGGAGGAAAGAAGTAGCATTCTGGAATCTGCCCACTGTGTTTTTAGAAACTGGCAGTCACTGTTATGCCGTAACAGAAATGCTTTAAGTCCCCAAAGCCCAGATCAAATAGTGGAACATGGCAATGGGTCATTCTGGGCTGAAATTGAGAAGCTGAATCTGGCCCTCCTTGCGTGCTGGTATGAAGGGTGTGTTCTCACAGGTGCTGTGAGAGGCTCAAGATTCCTGAAGCAGAAATGGCAATACCTTAGCAGGGTCAGCAAAGACTTGGGGATCTTTTGTTAAGCGAGTATCTGTGCCTCTCATAGAAGCCAAGGGAGACCTTCCACCTAGGCTTCTTTAGGGTTCTGACCGTCTCCCCAGCTTAGCTACACTGAGTTAAGTCTGTTTAGCACGTACCCCATGGACACGTAGCTCCCACTCCTCCACACACAGGAACGCCCGCTCCCACAGACGAGAGGCAGTGTAGATAGTTAGGGGAGGAAAGCATAGGCTTCAATTCACTTCATTTTTTTTAATACAAATATCCTTTTGTCTCATTTTCTGGGTAGCTGAATATTAAGCTAATCCCTCCTTTTTACTGTTGAAAATAACTTGGTCCCTTTTCTTACATGAATCTAATTCACCAACACTTATTAAATTGTTCTGAGACCAATGAGGAAATTTAACACTTAAGTGCTTCACGAGGTCTGTCTGGAAAGTATCTAGCCATTGTTAATATATTTTTCATAGTACACGGCTGCATACTTTCAAGACAGATCTCGTATTCTGAACTTCAGTTTTCCTTGTGTCATGATTTTACCTATAGGATTTTGGGTTGAACATATGGTAAAGATGGAAAAAGCCTTATTTTGAAAGAACATTACAATTCTGATGGTGTTTACACTACATTCCTGCATTTGATCCTTGCAACTGTCATGTGAATTAGGTAAGAAATATTTCAGTTTTACAAATGAGGAAACTCAGGTCCTGAGACATTAAGTGACTTACACAAATGTCATATGATTAATTTGCTTTGTTTTGTTTTCATCTTGATGAAACTTCTGTAATACCTTCTGGAAGTCAAATATTAATTTATGTGAGGTTTTCATCAACTAAATTCATAGTTGTCTTTATAGTCATATCTTCCAAAAATGAAGGTGAAGAAATAAAATCTAATAGAGAGCTCTAAATTTATTGTTTCTCTGGATAATTACATTTTACTATATTTTGTTTTAAACCTGACAATGAAATTTTACGAACAGCGCAGATTCCTCTAGGATCCCAAACAAAACAAATATGAACCATACACACGTCCAGCTTAATTACATGGCAGTTCCCAACTTTTCATTTTAAGCCTGCGCTGGGGTGCAAATCTTTACTTTCTTTTCACTAGGCTTTGTTTTGTTTTGTTTTCTACTAAGGAAAGAAGCGGGTGGTGTAAGGTAGAGTCTTTGTCTCTTTTGACAATCAGCAGCGCCATCTACTGTCAAGAACTAGACCATGACATATTGTAACACCTTGTCAGTGAAAATTAGGGCTTAGTGAGGGAAAGACAATTTTATACACCAGTGCTTACTGATAGATAAAGATTGATGTATACATATTTTTATTTTATTATGAAATCTTTAAGCAACAAATAGATACAATCAAATGAAATTAAATAAAATTACTTATGTAATGCTAAAGAGCATAAAAATGGGGTCTCAGCCAAAGCACTTAGAAGCTACATGACTTCTTTTACCCTCAGTCTTTCCATCTGCAAAATACGAATAATTATATTTTCAAGGTTGTTTTGTTGATTAAATGACACATATATCAAATTTACCCCAAAGCTAGCAGATCAAGGTACCCGTTGTTATCTGGCATCTACTGAGCATGTGCTCAGGGTCAGCCTGTGTTGGGAACTTTCCTCCCAGCAGCACTGCGCCCTGGGGAGACTCTCAAGAGAGCAGCCACCATACCCAAGATGACACGGCTCAGTGAGAACTACGTTTACGTTTAATTTTGCAAAGTCGTTATCATTTCTGTCAAATCACAAAACATGGCTCTGATTCCCCTTTTGATATATCTGAGCATTCACTTTAGGATCACCAGCCAAGATCTGCCCATATCAGTATGGGTTCCATCCTTTGTGGTCTGACGTGTATCTCATTGTAGTGATGTGCCAAGTTTGCCCAACTGTGCTATATTTAAGAAAGTAACCAAAAAGGCCCAGAGAGTTTGATATGCAGCCTTAATCATAACTGAGGATGAAAATGATGATAAACCTGTAGTTCTACAGCCCTCATAGTGTTTTATACAGACTTCCCTGTATAAATCATCCCACTGTGCCACTCACAGTTTTTTTACCAAGCTGTCTCTCTCTCTCTCAAATAGAATTCCTCAAGGGCAGAATTCATGCTTGTTAAATGAATGAATGGATGAATGAAAAATGATTATATATTATTTTCCCAGTATGAAGAGATGATGCCTCCATAAGGTCTTTGAAGACAGGAACCTTAAATTCTCCCCACGCCAGCACATAGTTATTATTCATTTGATATTTATTGACTTGATTTGAATCAGGTTGGCTACAAATTGTCCTCAAGTTACTTTCTTAAAGACTAACCACTTTAGAGTGCCGTTCTTTCCCCTTCTAATAACTAAATCCAAAGAGAATTCTTTAAATTCAGATTTCTTCTCTAGGAAATGTAAGAGGATTTTACCAAGATTCAAAAATATCAACAATTAGAAATTGATACAATATGCACATAAATCACAAAACTGTATTGTTAAAGTTGCTTTTAAAACTATGAGTGTTTTGTCACTCATCTGCTTAAAAAAAGAAACTTCACAGAAATATTTTGAGTATTGAATGAAAAAACATATATAGAACATCTAGCACATTGCTTACTTCATTCTTTCAGTCAAAAATATATTTCTGGAGCTCCTACTATGTGCTAGATAGACAATGTTCTAGGTACTGATGGCGTGACAACAAGCAAGAGACAAAATCAGGTGGTGGCTCACGCCTGCAATCCTAGCACTCTGAGAGGCCAAGGCAGGAGGATCGCTTGAGCTCAGGAGTTCAAGAACAGCCTGAGCAAGAGTGAAACCCCATCTCTACTAAAAATAGAAAAAAATTAGCTGGGAAACTGAAAATAGAAAGAAAAAAATAACCGGGCATGGTGGTGTACACGTGTAGTCCCAGCTACTTGGGAGGCTGAGGCAGGAGGATTGCTTAAGCCCAGGAGTTTGAGGCTGCTGTGAGCTAGGTTAATGCCACGGCACTCTAACCTGGGCAACAGAGCAAGATTCTATATCAAAAAAAGAGAGACCAAATCATACCCTCATGAAACATACATGGGGTGAGGAGGGCAGTGAATGGCAAGCAGAGAATCTGACAAATAAGCAAATAAAAAGTGCTATGGAGAAAAGTCAAGCAGGAACAGGAGACTGAGAGTGCCAGAAGGTGCTGGTTTAGACAGAGCAGTCATTGAGGGCCTCACTGAGTGCTGGTTCTTGAACACAGCGTGGGTGAAAAGAGAGAGTGGCCCATGGGAATATCTGGAGAAAAGCATCTCAGACAGAAAGGGCAGGAAACAGGGCAACCGTGATGGAAGTATTCTTGGCTCGATAAATGCCAAGAGGTGTTCCTTCCCACCTGTGCTGTCACACCTGAGCCCTTTGGTTTTCTTAATGGTGGCTTCCATGGTCATATTGATTTTAAGTGTGTAAGTACTGGCCATGTCTGTGCACATAGATATAAGGACATCATTGTCAAAAACCCGATTCTTGCAGTGCACCTCAAAGGATGTAAAGAAAAGTAGCCAAGGTGAAGTTCTTTGTGGCAATACCATTCCTGTTTTATGACTGATTTACAGTGTTGTAAAGGGTAACTGGGTTTCCAGGCTAGACCACATGACCCTACTTAACATCTAATAAGATGGAATGTGGGGCACTTGTAATAGAATACAGCGGAAAACAACTCTGTTACCAATGTATAGTGTGATGTTCTAAATTCTATTTCGACTCTGACAGTCTATAATTCTATGATATATACAAAGAGCAAAGGTAAAATTCATTACTGTACTAAGAGTTGAATGGGTCTTTGTGGGTTGACCTGGAGACCCAACACACACTTACAACATCCTCTCTATAGAAAAATGAGTTCTGGGTTTCAAGTGCTACACTTCCAGACATTCAGAACATAGACCATTATGAACTGGAGATTTCCTGTGGTGGGCGGGAGGGTCCCTGGCGGCCATGGGCAGGAAGAGATTAAAGAGCAAAGCCCAGAACTACAGTAGCTGGAGCATTAATGGGGGAAACACTGATCTTGACAGACAACCCATACATCGCGTCCTCGCACAACTGCCAGCTGCAGCCTTGCACGGGTAGCGCTGTTCAACACAGCGCAGGAAAACTGCAATTTGTAGAGGGCACCGCAAAGCCTTCCATAGTAGTCAACTGACAGAGCCCTGGAAAGAAAAGAGCTCCCCAAAATGTCAATGTGCTTTTCTTTTTACATTTTGGGGGGGCATGCCTTTCTTCCCCATCATCTGTCTCTAGGATTAAGATTAGTATAGCAGGAATGCAGAGTGGAAAAAAATTGATATTTTGGCCGGGCGAGGTGGCTCACGCCTGTAATCCTAGCACTCTGGGAGGCCGAGGTGGGCAGATTGCTTGAGGTCAGGAGTTCGAAACCAGCCTGAGCAAGAGTGAGACCCCATCTCTACTATAAATAGAAAGAAATTAATTGACCACTTAGCATATATAGAAAAAATTAGCTGGGCATGGTGGCACATGCCTGTAGTCCCAGCTACTTGGGAGGCTGAGGCAGTAGGATTGCTTGAGCCCAGGAGATTGAGGTGACTGTGAGCTAGGCTAATGCCACGGCACTCATTCTAGCCTGGGCAACAAAGCGAGACTCTTGTCTCAAAAAAAAAAATTGATATTTTGAGTAACAGCTTTGGTTATTCAAAATAAGATTTTGTAGCAAAACGCTAAGCTTGAAAACTAGGCATTGTTCCGAGAAAGTTGGCCCAGATTCTTTGATCTCCTTCTTTAACATATGAAAATCCAGACAGGACCATAAAAATCTACATAGGAAATATAAAGAGATGAGAGGAAAAGCCTTTCTCTTTAGCCCCAGGAAAGTGTAGAAAAAGAGAAAAGAGAAAGAAGCTGTAGATTAGGTCAGACAACAAGCTTCTCCTTCATTCTCCCCTGCAAACTGGGCATGTGTGTGCGTGTTGTGTGTAGGTGTGTGTAGGGAGAAGACAGTTGGAGTATTTCAGAAACACCCAGCCAGGTAAAAGAACATTTGGTAGTGGTGTGCTTTCCCCCGAATGAGGGGATGTGAACTCCTATAGGTCAGTGCTCCTATAGGTCAAAGTACGTCCTGCAGAACCTCTGCCAGGCCACTGTCTGATAAGTAGGAAGTTGACAGTAACAGTTGAGACACTTTTATGTGAATCTGACGTTGTTGTGACATCCAAGCATGTGGTCAGTGGAGCAATTGCATTGAACAGGTGGAGGCCTGTTCACCTGTTGTCACACCTGCACGCTGAGTCACAGTGGCACAAGCTGTGAGCTAGATGTGGGAGGTAGAATAGGTGGTCAGTGAGAAGCCAACAGTGAATAAATTTTTATAAAAAAATGGTATTTGAGTATTCTAACTTGTTATTGTTTTCATGACTATTTTACTTTTTATTCAAGCCTATTTTTAAAATTTATAGCTAATGTTATTAGCTAAATTAAAGAAGTTAAATTCATATTATCTATTTTTGACCCCAGTTGATAAGTGTGAACTAAGCTTCCCTGAGCTTTTTTTTTTAAATAAATCAATCATTTTTTCTGATTCAAGAAATACATGATCAGGCCAGGCACAGTGGCTCAAGCCCGTAATCCTAGCACCTTGCGAGGCCATGGTGTGAGGATTGCTTGAGGCCAGGAGTTTGAGACCCACCTGAGCAAGAGGGAGACCCCGTCTCTATGAAAAATAGAAAAGTTAGCTGGGCATGGTGATGCATGTGTCATAGTCCAGCTACTCGGGAGGCTGAGACAGGAGGATCGCCTGAGCCCAGGAGTTTAAGCTATGATGATGCCACTGCACTCTAGCCCTAACAACAGAGCAAGTCTCCATCTCAAAAAAAGAAAAGAAAGAAAAAGAAATACATGATCATTATAGAAAACTTGAAAAATATAAAAAATACAAATTTCCCAGAATCCAACAGTACACTTGCCAAATGCTATTTTCTATACGTAGATATGTATGTCCCATGTCTTTTCTTGTCCAGAAAAGACACATGGCACAGGATACGGCACTAGTCGTAAACCAGATGATGAGGATAGAAGTGATTCCAAAGAAACAAAAATTAAAGGTCCTCATATAGTTTTACTCTAAAGTTATAATCTCGTAGACTCTAGCACAGCTCCTTCTATACACTAGCTGCTTAATAAAGTTTGGCTCATGTGCATTACCAATGAAGGAACAGGAGAAAGCATTAGCAAATCAAATGCGAGGTACCAGCAGCAAAACTTTAATTGATGAAATAAAGAGTTGCCCACCGTAGCATCTGTTTTATGGTTACCGTGAAAACCAGGCTGCCCTTCAGGTCTGAGTGTTCAAAGCCCAGATAATTGAGGACAGTTGGCCACAGAGAACATACTGGAGAGGCCACTCCTGGTAAAAACGTGACCATGGCCCAAGCATTCAATTTCCCCATCTGTGAGGCTGGGGGACAGACTGGAAGATATCTCAAACCCTGGGCTATGCAGCCTGTGCGTCCTCTGAGGACCATTCCAGGTATGAATATATTGAAATACTTTCCTACCGGTCGGCAACCAGCTGTCAACTCCTCTAAAGGCTCCTCTCCAGCCTCCTCCCTACCCTCACTGTCCACATTGTTCCTGCCCCTCTCCATGCTCCCTGAACCCCCTCCCCATGATGTGACAACTAAAGGGCTAATGCCTGCCCCAGAAGGGGATTCCAGGCCCCAACCAGCCCTAGAGCCTTGCTAAGTCCCTCCTGTACCCACCCTGGCCAGGCCTCTAATCAAATCTGGCAATCCTGCATCCCAGCGTAAACACAAGGAATATAGGGGAAATCTTATTGGGACAGTTGGGTTAGACCAGGGAAATGAAGATTTGCTTATGCCCAGACTGTCCAGCGTGCTGTCCAGATTGTGCCTCAATGTATGCATTGGGAGGCTGCCCAGGTGAGGCCTGGGAAACAGGGAAAAGCACAATCCACAGGACAGGCTAGAAGCCTGCAGCCCCGAAGAGGAGGACGGATCCTCCCAGACGATTCATGGCTCAGTGCAACTGAAAGAATTTGAAGCTCAAGTCCACAGAAATGCACCTGAAGACTCAGAGAACTGATGGGCTCCACTTTTCTTTCTTTTCACATTCTATTTACTAATAGTACCCACATTTACTGCTAAGCCCTGGCTTGATATCTTAATATCGTGGGACACTTTACAACCTGCACAGAGACTTGCAACATATAATATTTGATTCTCACTACAGCCCCGTGCTGGGCAGTAATTATTATATTCATCTTACAAACAGAGAAACAAAATAAACTCAGAGAGGTTCAATAATCTGCCCCCATGCCTTTTGAAGCCAGGCTCTCAGACTTTAAGCCCAACATTTCCTACTACATGACGTTGCTTCTTAACGTTCTTTGAGTAATGACAGTGACTTCCCTTGTTTGACTTAGTGGAAAGCAGCCCAGTGAAGCTTAGCTATTTCTGTTCATTTCTAAAGCAAGCAGGTGGCAGCATGCTAGATTAGGTGGAGGTTTTGAGAAAATATAAGACACGGGCCCGGGGGCTTGCTGCCTGATCAGCAAAACACATATGCACATGACACTTTTAAAGCAAAACATAAGAACCTATCTTAGTTTTGTCAGAGGAGCTCATTGATATCACTACATAGGAAATATCAATGAGCATAGATTATTGCAACTTTGCATTTTCAACAGCAAGTAAAATAAATACAAAACCCAGCAGTTGAAAGTCTACGCGTTGAATGCATATCCATAAGCAAGAAGAAGGAATAGTTAGGATGACAGATTTAGTTAATAGTGAGGAAATATTTCCCAGGATTAGAAAGGCACACGAAAAAAAGAAGAGCAACCTACTCCCATTGTAGCATTGAGAGGGACATAAAATTCCAGTAACACACATTCCCTGAACCCTCCCCCTCCAAGGGAAGGAGTAATGGAGAGGAAGCCTGTGGACATCACTTAGATGTCCTCACATTTACCCTCACCTGCCTGGGTTTCTCTATGTGGATCTTCCCCTGTGGAGGAAGACACTAAATAACTTCTCATGCAGTTTCATGATTTTATGATCTTTTTGTCTGCCATATATGTAAAAAGATTTTTTTTATTATTTCAGTGGCTGGCAGGTGAGTTCCTCCTCACAGGAGTCTCATCCTGGTTGGGAAAACCCTGAGTATGGCCACCAGGAGGTGAGTCTCTGGGCCAGGGGTGGGCGTGGGCAGGTGCCAAGGCCGGGGGAAGGGCACGTGCAACCAGATGGGTCATTTTCTCCCTAGTGGAAGGACAAAGGTGGAGTTAGGAATTGGGGAAGGGAAGAGAGGCGAAGAGAGGGCAGAGAAGGTGGCAGAAAGCAGAGTGCAGTATCATGTGGCCCCCTAGGGCTCCTCTGTGACATCATTGATTTTGGATGATGGAGGAGAAGGATGAGCCACAGAAACCTCCAAGGGGCCTGTGTGGCCAGGTTGAGGGGAGCTAAAACAGCACTGGTGAATGCAGGAGCCCAGTGGAGTTTCCATTGGAAAGTTTCCTAAATTCCCAAATGACAAAAATTTCAGCTGACATCTAGGCTCCGTAGTTAATCACTTTAAGTCAGTTTTCATATCTGAATGAACATCAATTGCTTGTTTTCTTCATTTTTAACTATGATTCCTTTTATGCTCTAAATTACAGTTTCTGCAAGCCTGGTCTCTGAAGGCTCTCCAGGTGGTCTGTGGGCTGCCCAAGTGAAATGGGTAGGTTTTGTTTGAAGAGTATTTTCTACTAGAGATTTGAATGCTTCATAAAAGGGTATAGAAATAGATATTTGAAAATTACAACCACAAAGATGGTCACATGCTAAGCAAACACTTCAAATGGTGTGGGGCGTGTGTGTTCTGCGGTTGCCAGCAGAAGCTTTGAGGTAGGTGGTCCAAGAGATTCCTTCGGTGTGGTTCACAATCTGAAATTTTGTTTGGAATGAAGTTAAGCCAAACTCTTAGAGGGCTTTAAGAAATCAAGGCACTCTGAGAATTTTTAAAACAGGTATTTGTAACTGATATTTCAACAGAGAAAATATCTTGACCCTCAACCTTTGCAATTTCATTTCTGACCATAATGGAGGCATTGCTTGGCCACATCACTCTCATATCCATTTGTATTTCTAGTAGCTGAAATAACTGCTCAGCTTTGAAGTTTAATGCTGAGTCATATTTTAGGGGGTGTGTTGGGAAGAGATTGGCTAGGAAATCCTTCCCCAGAAAGGGTCTTTTGAAAGCATTAATCTTTATCATAATACCTATTTTCTAAATTTAATATAAAAAATGCTGCTCTATCCAATGATTCAAAACTATGGCAAGAATACAGTTCATTCAGATGTCAAGAATTTGATAGTGGTATAGTTTTATTTAATCTCCCCAAATCATAAAAAACAGACATAGCAACTAAGATCATGAAAGAAAAACATTGAGGACATCTTCAACAAAACTGATCCCACAAGTGCACAAGATGGATGGGCGAGCCCAAACATGAGACAGCAGCAGGACCTGAGAGAGAAAAGAAAGTCCAGAAATATCTTATGAGCCTCAGAATCTATAAATTACCAACAGAACTCATCCCTGAAAGGAGAGAACCATACACTGTGTGAGAACAAGTTGGAACAAGTAGGTGAACAAGTTGGAAACCATTCAGTGGGAAAGGCTCCAAATGACAAGGGAAGGTGGCTGGAGTGTGCTGTTGTCAACTTGGCCATGACGATGTGCTAGGCTGGACAGCAGCCCCAAACATGTCCATGTTCCAATCCTTGGAACCTGCCAATGTGTTGCCGTCCATGGCAAAAGAGATTTAGCAGACGTCATTCAGTTAAAGATTTTAAGATGGGGAGATTATCCTGGATTATCCAAGTGGGCTGGATATAATCACAAGGGTCCCTGTGGTAGGGAACCAGGAGGGTAAGAATCAGAAAGGAGACGTGACAACAGAAGCAGAGATTGGGTGATGCATTTTGCAGATGGGGAGATGGGGTTCTAGCCAACAATGCAGGCACCTATAGAAGCTGGAAAAGGCAAAGAAGTGGATTTTCTCCCAGAATCTCCAAAGGAGTTCAACGCCGCCAATGCCCTGATTTTAGTCCAGTGAACTCCACTTCTAACTTCTGACCTCTAGAATCATAAATGCTAATAAATTTGCATTTTTAAGCCACTAGTTTGTGTGATTTGTCATAGCAGCAATAGAAAACTAATATAGATGGAAACTCTACTGCCCAGAATCCCTTTTCCTGTGTGTCTTTGTTAAAGGTGGCCAAAGGCACATTTAGATGAGACTTGGGAAGTAGGAGTGAAGCAGGAGCCCCTCCTCCCTGAAGCTCTTTGTGACGAGATCAGGTGCCTGGCGGGGTCTGGCCAACCGTACTGTCCACTACCCCAGGTTCAGCTCTCCCTCCAGTCTGGCCCTGCCGACCCACAGCAGCCCCAGGCCCCCCAGCAGAGGCTTGGCTGTGACCCCATGAAGGCCGCAGCTGCACTGAGACACAGGCTACCCCTAGACCTCTCCGCCTGCTCCCCTTTGGAGGCCGCTTCAGCCCCGACACCTGGCTTTGGAGATTCGATTGCCCTGACACCTGGCTTTGTAGATTCTATTGCATTCTCCAACTTGTCCTACAGAGGATTAGTTTAATACTATCAGTGTGTCTTAAAGTGATCATGTCAATTTACTTTGCAATGTCGGAGAGTTTCTATTGTTCCATAACCTCAAAAATACTTGATATTGGCTGATTCCTAATTTTGACCAATCTGTAAGTTATGTGCTGGTATCTCCTTGGGGCTTTAATTTGCATTTCCTTGATAAATAATAAAGTTGAGCATCTTTTAATACTTCTAGTGACCTTCTGGATTTCCTTGTTAGTGAAGTGCACATAACTTTTGCCCATTTTTCAAATGGGTTGTCTGCGTTTTTCTTATTGATGCATGATTCTATATACACTCTGGATATGAGTCTCTTATCAATTATATGTACTACAAATATCTTATCCCAGTGTGTGGCCTGAATTTTCACTATCTTTAAAAGGTTCCTAATTTTGATGTGATCAAATGCTTGACATGCATACACAAAAACCCAGCAATTCTAGGTATAGACCCTAGAAAAACTCTCGAAAATTCCTCTAGGTACAAGATTGTCTATAGCAGCATCGTCCTTAATAGGAAAAGAAAAAAAAAAATCCACAAAACCTGGAAGCTCCCTAAATGTCCATCAACAGAAGAGATAAAAACATATAAGCTTGTTCGTACAAGGTAATGAATTTCAAACACATGCATTCACCAATAAGTCTCACATATTGTTAACTGAAAACAAAAATTCAAAATTAACCTGAGTTAAATAATATATTAATATTATTCTTCATATATTATAATAAAAGCAGAGGTATCAATCTTTCAAGAGAAGGAAGGGGCGATTCTCCCCAACATCAAGATCAAGGTTACCTGTAGGGAGACGAGGGAATGGGAGGTGCAGGCAACATTATATTTTTTAACCCAAGAGGTGTCCGCACAGCTATTTGCTTTTCTAGTCTTCTTTGACATGAGCATATGTTTTATATATTCATTATTATATGATCTACTTTCCCGATAAACCATTTTAACAGATACTATTCTCCTAACGATCATATTTGCCATCCCGGTTTAAGGGAGCAGAATGGAAGATTCTGCTTACTTTGGGGGAGCAGTTCCCACATCACATGTGCTGTGTGTTAAAAATTCAGACTGCCAGTCCCCACCCAGGCTACAAAATGAGAATGTCCAGGGAGGGGGTGAGGCATGGGGTCATTTTGCCTAGGTCATTTTCTATCTAAATATGTTGGGCCACCCTAGAGCACCCCAGCCCTCAGCAGTAATCAGTAGCTCCCTACTGCCCTCTCGTGGCCAGTTTTACTACCCAAACTGGGCAGAGTATGACAGCCGAGAGGAGCAGGGGGCAGGTTCTGTCCTGGGATCAGCAGTCTGTCTAGGCTTGGTGGTGGCTCTGAGAGTTTGCATAGTTAGGCTAGATGCCAAAACATGACACCTAGAACCTACCAGCTTACTATCGTCTTTGTTGAAGTCCTAAGTGCTCTAGCCTGGCTTACTTTCCTGACATTTATCTGTGCTTTCTCCTGGCAATGACAATGTCATATACCCATAGACCCCTCCTCCCTGTTCCCAACCCTCTGCTGCTTGGTCCCCCCTGCCCACAAGGACCCCCCTACCCCCAACTCTGGATTCTATCTCCCACCTGTACCCACCACCTGCACACACCTCCCCTACATTATCTGGTCTTCTTTTCTACCTGAACAAATGTCTGTGGTCTAACCAGACCCTTATTCCTGGTCTCTGCTAGACGATCCCATCCTGTCCTATGATTCCACAAGACCAGAACCTTGTTGGACGCACTCAGTTCCTACTGATTCCCAGCCTCCATCCATCTTCCCCCTCCCTTTTCCTCTTTCTCCTCCTCAATCTGCCAGCATTTCTGATCCTGACACTGAGCTCAGAATGGGCAGTTTCACCCAGGGGAAAAAAAAAACTAGGGAATTGGTATAACTCAAGGAGCCTAGACCAGGTCCTGGGGCAGATTCCAAGTGTGCATAGTCCTCACTCACTTCACCCTACATCTGCCCCAGCTCAGACGCTGTGTGAATCCTGAATTTAGACACTGCTATTACACATGGCCACTGACCTCTCTTGAGTGAGCAAGTCCCTGCTTCTCTCCAAGGAGGTCATACCCCACCCAGGGAAAGACAGTGTAGTGTGATGACTAAAAATACGAATTTCAGTGGGATCTCTTTGCTTATATGCTGGGTGGTCTTGAGCCACTTATTCTTACATCTCTAGACCTCAATTTTCTCATCTGTAAAATGGGAATAATAATATTTAACTCAAAGGTCATTGAAATGATCAAATCAGGCATTGCATTACAAAGTGCTTATCAGATTTCATAAATTTGGAAGCACTTAACAAATATTGTTATTATTCATTATGAAGTCCAGACCTTGCAGCACTCAAAGGACGACTACATCTCAGGGGTGGAGTCATTTAGAGTCCTGGCAGCATCAGCTGCCAAGGCTCCTTTCTCAATAGTCAGCTCCATGGGAACTCTCTAGGGAATGCTGCTGTTTGACTCCATTCAAACTTCATTCTCCTTCAAACGCCACCATATTTCTGGCCTAGATACGGGAATCTCTGGCCTCCAGCCCAGGGATCACACTGGGCCTCCTGAGTCTGTCCCTGTCAATCAAGTCGGTCACAGCCCTGCTCAGGCAGGAGAATGCACCTCGCTCTCTCTTCTATCTGCTGCTGGCTTCCACCTCTCCCCGCTCTGCTTTCCTCGCACTTACACTTTCAGCTGCCAAGAACAAGATAGTGTTTTACCCACATCCATCTACAGTCACTCAGAGTTCGCAGACTGAGGCTTCCTCGATCAGAGAACACTACGTTTTCTCATCAGGTGTCATATAGTACCTGCTTCAAATGTAATGGTTGAGTCCCTCATAGAAACGCTTCAGGGTGAAGGGTAGCAGAATACACCACCCCCAAATATGCCACTTTGACATAAGGATTATTTTGAGCTGAAGACAAGTAATGGGCAGAAGGAAAACTCTCTGCCCTCCCCCTTTCTACCAGTAAGGTAGAACAATTCTTAATCACAGGAGACAACTCCAGAGTGTCTCGACCCTGCATCTAGAGCAGAGGAATCTGCATAACAGACCTTACCAACTAGCTCTTACCTTCCATTAGTTTCCCATTTGCCTTCCTGCAATCTGCCGCCCCCAGGAATCCAAAGTCCTTTTCCTTTCTCTTATTGCTTCTCTAAAAATTATTGTTCTTTTGTTGAGATGTTATATAAGCCCAAGTTCTAACCACCCCTTTGAGGTACTCATTCCTGGGTACTCCCATGTGCTAATAAACTTCTGTTTGTGTTTCTCTCGTTAGTCTGTCTTTTGTTAGTCTAATTTATAGGGCCCCAGTGGGAGAACCTAAGATGAACAGATGGGAAAGATTTTTTTCATCCCCTACATGAGAATGGGAAGGTGGGAGGGACAACCAAATATGTGCCGTGCTTGATAGTGCTCTGATATGAAGTCCTCAGTCCTCTGCGCAAAAAGCTAGCACCCTTAAAAGGCCTCTGCTTCTGCCCTCGACTGTGCTTTGCTCACTCAATGTCTTCTTCCTCCTGCTCACCCAAGTCAAGTCTCTGTAGTGAGGACTCCCGGGGTTACCTCCCACTGGAGGACTGCTGAGATGGCCCATTCCTAGAGATGACAGCAATGATCAGAATTCACACCCAAAGCAACTTTTGCCTTATTCCTTGGAGAAGTTTCCTTAAATCTGCCCTCTGTTCTCTAGGACATAGAGCCTGGAGTGTTATTGAGAGTGCTATGAGCACACTTGCCTTACATCTAACTATTAAATGAACTCTTTATTCATAATTAATGAAGGAGCTCAGAGAATTTCACCCCAAAATATGACTCCTTGGTATAAACAATATAATAAATTAAAAGCCCTTAGAGATCAAGAGATGTTGGAAGGGGCTTTCCCTCTATCTGTAGAAAACCAGATAGACTCATCAAAAAGAACAATTGCCCTTCCTTCCTCTCCCCTCCCTGTTATCTCCATATATTATAGGAAAGAAGATCAAGAATGCAACCAGACCTGGCCTAACTCATTTTAAAGATAATACCTGTGTCTCAGATTAATTTAAGTTCCAAAGAGAATCATTCACAAGTCAATCTGTTTCCCCCCAGCCATTCATTCTCCCAAGAATCTATTCACCTAGTAATCATTTATTGCCCCTAAACAAAATGATCTATAGTCTTCCTCTCCTCCTCCCCATTGGGATATTGGGTAATCACTCTGTGATTCTCCCTGTGTGCACGGTAAATAAATTTGTAATCTCTTTCTCTTATTAATGTGCTTTATTGTGAATTGATCTTTCAGTAAAGCTTCAGGGGGCAAACGGGAAGTTTTCCTTCTCCCTATGGTTAGACATGGGTGGAAAATGACAACTCCATGATAACCATAAAACCTGAGTTATGGACTCAACTCTGCACTCACTGGCTATGTGATCGTAATAAGTTATTTTCTCTCAACTGCCAAATGCTAGGGCTGGGCAGGATGGCCTAAGAGCCCTCTCTCACCTGTGATGGGTCAACATCTGGTTCACCAGTGCACAAGAAACTCAGATTTGCTCTTTTTGCAGCACTGCCCTTCTGAGAAGCTCCAATCATTCAAATAGTCTGTCTGCTTTATCTCTCAGTAAAACTTCAAGGGTAGGTCCTTGAGTTATCTTGGACACATTCCACAGAAAGTCAATGTCAGAGAACAAAACAACAACTATCTTTCCCTACCAGCTTTCTTCCATCAAGACAGTCCAAGATAAAACAACCCCCGACCTCTAAAATATTTGATAAGTTTGTATCCACACAAAACTTTTTAACAAAATTTTAAATTTCCAAATGGTGTGTATGTAAACATGTAGACCATCGTCACTCAAAACTCTTCCTTTAACTTGAATGAAAGAACATTTGAAAGCTGTGATGAAATTCTGTCAACTTTTTCTTCCCATGCTTTTTTTTTTTTTAACTAGAAATTTCAGTTTAGATACATAATCCACACATCCAGCAGGCCCTGGTGGCACTGACTCAAGGCGGGAGTGGTTAGTACTTGGCAGCTTTTCATTTCAGAAGCTGTGTGCTTTATACACAAATCTCACTGGCACAGAAACTAACACTGGCCCAGCCCTGAGTACAGAGTCCCCAAAAGCCACTAGGGCTCCCTGGGCTGAAAGCCAGCATTTCCTCTCAAGGTAATACTGTCTTATCTTTGACTTTTCTCCCTTATCTAAGAAGAGAGGATCAAATTCTTCCTGCTTTCCCAGAGCAGTATTGGTACTGGTGAAAGCAATACCAATTTCTAACAGGACCAGGAACCGGAAAAGACTTGTGGTTAGAGGAATGAAGAAACAAAATGCTAGACCTTGAAACTAAAGGTCATGGAAATGACCACAGAGGTCAGCAGCTGAAGCCAGAGCACGAACCCAAAGACAGGGGTAGAGGCAGGGCTAAGAGCAGAAACAACTTCCACCATAGGAAGCAAATGGGAGCAGAGCCTGGCCGATGACACAGGAGCCTCCCCAAGAGCTTAGCTCACCCCCAGGGAAAAGCAAAGAAGGTGAACAGGGAGGGAAGAGTCCCAGATCTGCCTGTGCTATCCAACAGAGATAGTTTTAAATCTGCAAGTAACTGAGATACCTTGAATTGGCCATCTTAATTTCATTCATTGTACTGCTGGCCAGAATTAAGGGTTCCACCACTAAATTCAGTTATAGATTTAAAAAGAAAGAAAATAACATTTCTTTTCTTTTTTTTTTTTTTCCTTAGGCTGGTCAAGTGGAGCAGTGGGAGTGGAGAAGGAACAAAGGAAACTGTAACTGGTTGTGATCAATTAGTTGTAAACACCACTGCACTCGCACCAGCCAGAAAAATCACATTTCTGCATTTCTCAATCTTGTGACTATGAAAGACTTACCTGCTATCCTAGTAATATTTTGTTTTATTGAGGGATGTTAGTAAATCTCTATGTTTTTACCCCCCAAAAGCTAAGGTGTTGTCAACCTGTCTTACGGTAACTCTAATTCAGAAGCATAATCGAATAATTCAGCTTTAATAAAATCAAATTTTTTCTTCTTAGTACTCTGGGAGACTAGAATATGCCATCCCAAAATATGTCTCTTTGACACAGGACTATTTTAAGCTGAAAACAATTACAAAGAAGCAGATTCAGGAAAGCTCTCTGCTTTCTCTCTATTTGCCTAAAAGCAGGATATAGATTTACAAAGATAAAAGGTATCCCATGCACCACTCCCCACAACCAGGGAGGACAAAGGTCAATCACTGAAGATAACTTTGGATCCTTATCCACCTGGAGATGGCACTAGAGGAATCTAAGTTTACAGGCCTTACTAACCAGCCTTATCTGCCTTTTAGTTGCCTTCTCCCACTTTGCTGCCTCTGGAGACCTGAAATGCTTTTCCTTTGTCTTGTCATTTCCTTAAAAATTTACTTTTCTTTGTTGAAGATGCTATACAAACTGGAATTCAAAGCCACCTCTTTAGGGCCAGGCATGGTGGCTCATGCCTGTAATCCTAGCACTCTGAGAGCCAGAGTTGGGAGAATCACTTGAGCTCAGGAGTTTGACACCATCCTGAGCAAGAGTGAGACCCTGTCTCTACTAAAAATAGAAAAATTATCCAGGTAGTTGCAGCTACTCGGAAGGGTGAGGCAGGAAGATCACTTGAGCCCAGGAGTTTGAGGTTGCTGTGAGCTAGGCTGACACCATGGCACTCTAGCCCAGGCAATGGAGTGAGACTTTGTCTCAAAAAAAAAAAAAAAATCCATAATCAGAGATATTAAAATGCAAATGCCTCTAGAGGTGGTCTTGTTTTACTTTTACTTTATCAGGCACTCCTTTATTCAACAATTAAATATTCACTGTTAGGTAGATAGGGATTCCAGGTCTCCTAGGGACAAAAGTGGGTGCTGTTGCCCCCATCTTGGTCCTGCCTAGCCCTGATTCTCCATACCTGGGGGGAGGAGAGAACTTTATGAATCTGCCAATCAGAATTTAGCCGTCAGCTGCAAAAGAATGCAGAGGACTCTCTTGCCCACGGGCTGAGCCACATGGGAACCATAACGTATGGAAAGTGACCTAGAACCCACATGCATAGTTAAGGCTCAGGTCATATGACTCTCAACTGTCTAATCAAAGTGGTTCCATGGTGACCTGTAAACCACAAGGGAAGTTCCTATCCAGACACTATAAAATAGGATGCAGACCCTAGCCAAGCTCTCTCTTTGCCCTTCCTTTTGCCTCCCCTGCTGTGACAATGGGTCTGGTTGTCATCCATGGTGTATGTACCATG
>VSMD01012281.1:0-20800 GCA_008750895.1 Mirza zaza | reverse complement strand
CCCAGAGTGCTACAATTATAGGTGTGAGCCACCACGCTCGGCCATAACTGACAAAGGGCTCCATGCATTGGGGCAGGTTCTAAGGGATGGTGAATTGTCAGGAATTCTGTCTGGGGGGTTTCAGCATCTCAGCTCTTTGTCTTGCAGAGAATCTGTTATTTCTGGGAAATAACTCAAGAAAGGTCAAGTATTTAGTTAAGGGAGAGGATTATACAGGGGTCATTGAAATTTGTTCAATGGGGAGCTGGTTACATCTCCAGAACCTAAGATTCCTTCTAGGTGTTATGGCTCTATGTTACCGGCAGGAAGCATGAGACATGCTAATGTGTCCCTCACTTTGAGGGGACATCCCATTATGCCTTACACCATTGACCCTGAATATTTTTGCTAATGTGGTGGGCTTTTCAAAGAACAGAAAGTTAATTTTAATAAAGTTCAATGTATCATTTTTTTCTTTTGTGAATTGTCCTTTCAATGTCATATCTAAAAATTCTATGCCTCACTCACTCAAGGTCACAGAGATTTTCTCCAGTGTTTTCTTTCACAAGTTTTATAATTGCATGTAACACATTTGGGTCTATGATCCATTTTGTACCTAGTTTTGCACATGGTTTAAGATATAGATCAAAGTTTACTTTGTTGCAATAGAATAACCAAAAGTTCTAACATCATTTGTGGCAAAGCTATTCTTTTCCATTGACTTACTCTTGCATCTTCGTTGAAAAATCAGTTGTCCATGTATTTGTGGCTCTATTTGTGGACTCTCTATTCTGTTCTATCAATATATTTATCTATTTAGGTGCCAATATCCCAGTTTCCTGAGAATGCTAACAAGAGCTGGGTGGTGTGGCTCATGCCTGTAATCCCAGTGACTCAGGAGGCTGAGGCAGGAGGATCGCTAGAGCCCAGGAGTTTGAGGCTGCCATGCATTGTGATCACACCATTGCACTCAGCCCGGGTGAGAGGGCAAGACCCTGTCTCTTAAAAAAACAAAAAACCCACATGACATGATCATATATACTGTTCAAACGGTGTAAATTTGAAAAACTGACCATATCCAGTATTGGCAAGAATGTTGAGAAATTGCTGGTAGGAATATGAAATGGAACAACCACTTTGGAGAATAGTTTGGCAGTTTCTTATTTATTTTTTTGGCAATTTCTTAAAAAGTTAAACATACACTTATGACGGACACACGAACAGAGTGGCCATAGCAGCAGAGACGAGGCCTCAAACCAGGGACCACTTTACAGCAAAGCAGGTGGATGGTGCAGATCTAGGATGCGAATGCCGCACCATCCAGAAGCAAACCTCATAGAAGGAAGAAGTGGCCTGTGGGTCAGTTCTGCTCCCGGCACAGGAAATCCGAGAGGTGCATTTTCATGGCCACCACGCCTCCCGTTTGCCCTGCACAGCTCTATGTCTGGACCCACAGACCCAGAGGCTGTGCTCTGAAATCTGTCACCATGTTTGCACTGAGGGTGGCTGCTCCCCTAGGCTTCTCCCAGCCCCTGACTGAGCATGGCAGGTCCCCTGCAAGAGAACCTCCTCTGCAGTGTGACTTTGGCTTAAGCACTCCCCATAGGCCTGGCTGGATCTTGCTTAGAACCGCACTGCAGTCAAAGGAGGGATCTCCTGACTCATTTCTTCCCTCCTTCCCTCCCTCCCCTCTTCTCCTCTCCTCTTTCACCGCATCAGTCTCATGGCTCCTCCACGCACCAGCTCCTTCTCCATTTTTCCCTCTGCCATTTACTCTAATAAATCTCTTGCACATTGAATCCCATCTTGGCATCTGCTTCTTGGAGGATCCAGACTAACACACATGGCTTGTAGACATGCTGGTGGGCTTCTAAGGCAGAATGACAAATGGCAATCCTACATGCCAAGGGGGGCAGTCAACTGGGAGTGGCTGCCCAGTGAGCGCTGAGTTGAGAAAGATTCTAGAACTGTGTCTGGTCCATTGAAATGAATGCCACGGTCCATCAGCAAGATCTGCCATGAGGGTTAAGGGAGGAGGGTCTTGGTCTTTCTTTAGTCACTGCTGCTGAATTGGGATGCGCTCCAATTCTTTTTTTTTTTGAGACAGAGTCTCACTTTGCTGCCCAGGTTAGCGTGAGTGCCATGGCATCAGCCTAGCTCACAGCAACCTCAAACTCCTGGGCTCAAGCGAGCCTCCTGCCTCAGCCTCCCGAGTAGCTGGGACTACATGCACGTGCCACCATGCCCGGCTAATTTTTTGTATATATATATATTTTTTTTAGTTGGTCAATTAATTTATTTCTATTTTTAGTAGAGACAGGGTCTCGCTCAGGCTGGTTTCGAACTCCTGACCTCAAGCAATCCGCCCGCCTCGGCCTCCCAGAGTGCTAGGATTACAGGCGTGAGCCATCACGCCTGGCTGATGTGCTCTAATTCTTTACCAAGAAGGCTCATGGTCAGAGAGCTATTGTATGAGAAACTTTTGTTAATGAGAACGAATGATTAATGATAGTGATAGTTAATGATTAATAATAATGATTATAAAAATAATGATTATATAATCATAAAACTATATGATTATATAATATTATATAATTAGTGGCAATGCTTAATGATGAATGAAAATTACAAAATGATATTCTATCAATGAGGATCCTAAAGTGATACAAAATGTAAGATAATATGTGGCTTGTATTATATAAGCAATAATATTTTCACATTGAAAGATGGTGAATCACATGGAACCTAGAAAAAAAGATTCAAAGCATAAAAATTTGTTAGTAGCTTCCATCCCTGACTTGGGGCGATTGTGCTCTGTTTTTATTTCTGCTTCATTGGCAGGTCTGCGTCATGGAGCCCATCATAACATGATGCTATTCATGAATGTTACTTGTTTCCCTGTATCTGATTTTATATTTGCCAAGCAACATTATGATGTTAATCAGATTTTGGGAGTAGATTTTTCCTACTGGAAAGAGAATATGCTGACCGGTTGATACAGCTATTCTAGCCTGTCTAGCATTTGATTTCCTTCCTTTAAAAAGTCAATTTTGAAGCCGGGCGCAGTGGCTCACTTGTAATTCTAGCACTCTCAGAGGCTGAGCAGTGAGGATTGCTCAAGGTCAGGAGTTCAAGACCAGCCTGAGCAAGAGCGAGACCCCATCTCTACTAAAAATAGAAAGAAATTATCTGGACAACTAAAAAAAAAAAAAATATATATATATATATAGAAAAAATTAGCTGGGCATGGTGGCGCATGCCTGTAGTCCCAGCTACTCAGGAGGCTGAGGCAGGAGGATCGTTTGAGCCCAGGAGTTTGAGGTTGCTGTGAGCTAGGCTGACGCCATGGCACTCTAGGCTGGGTAACAGAGTGAGACTCTGTCTCAAAAAAAAAAAATCATTTTTGAAATTATAAAAAATAATACATGCTTATCATAAAATAATAATTAAAAAGCATAAAAGAAAACTTCTAAGTTCACTTCTTATGCACAGCATCTTTCCAATCCTACTCCTTAGCACTATCGCTTTATTTTTTGTTGTAAATTAATTGGTTTCTCCATTGGATACCTGATGCTCAAGATGTTTTCCTTATGACCTTGTTTAAAGGGAATCTCTTGTGAATTCACTCACAATGAACTGAGTTTCTAAATACACAAAACTGAGGGCCAACTCTTTCATTTTGAGTCCTTTTTATCTTCATGTGCCAGTCTTTTGTTAAATCTTTTATGATAGCAAACATGCTTTGCAAAAAGTGTTAAGCTTTACCTACCACTCACAGAATAGGAGACCAACTTGGAAGAGTACGTGTAGGCCTGAGTTTGCTACATTTTGTGATTTATTCAGTCTTATGAACTAGCACTCACATATGTTTGTGCGAATTGTATAACTTTCCAGTTATTTTCTAGGAGTCTTTTAACCACCCTCCAGTCCCTGCCAAGGATAAAGTAAGGGGAAAGATTTGCATTTTAGTTCTAGTGCAAATTAGCAAGCCTGTACTTCAACAGTTTTTTTAAAAAAGAATGCATGAAGACAAATCTGAAACAATGCAGATTTCACTGCCTTTTTTGTTTGCTTATTTCTTAAGAAGGTAAAGATCATTATTATTGGCAATTTTCAAACTGAAAGCAATTCCTATTGAGAAAAATTATTTCTCAAAATATTATTTCTCATAATATTATTTCTCAAAATTATTAAGATGAGTAAGGTTAGGCTTTTAGTATACATGGAATTTATTTCAAAAGATTTTCCTCAATGGAAAACATCTGAATTTTTTTTTTAAATGCTCTCCTATAAGGATTTAGGGAAGACACCTTGAGCATTAGATCCCTAAGGGAAATTATTGTTTTAGGAACAGACAACTTACCAAAATAATGCTGATAAAACTATAAAGACAAATATAATTGTGTAATTACAAAAACACTTAAGCCCAGGCACGGTGGCTCATGCCTGTAATCCTAGCACTCCGGGAGGCCGAGGCAGGTGGATCGCTTGAGGTCAGGAGTTCGAAACCAGCCTGAGCAAGAGCAAGACCCCGTCTCTACTAAAAATAGAAAGAAATTAATTGACCAACTAAAATTATATATACAAAAAATGAGCCAGGTATGGTCCCACATGCCAGTAGTCCCAGCTACTCGGGAGGTTGAGGCAGAAGGATTGCTTGAGCCCAGGAGATTGAGGTTGCTGTGAGCTAGGATGACGCCACGGCACTCACTCTAGCCTGGGCAACAAAGTGAGACTCTGGCTCAAAAAAAATTTAAAAAACCCAAAAACATAGACATAAAGTCATGGTTTCACTTAGAGAGGGACGGCATTATTTTCCTAAATGAACCAAATTTACAAAGTATACTCATTTTATTTAAGGCTGATGAGTTTTAAAAATTTCAATACTATCAAAAAAAGCTAATAAAAATTTTTAGGAATAATTTTTTTTAGGTGGGACAAATATTATGGTGAAAATGAATACAGAAATCTGGTTGACTGATATTTTCATGTAGATTAAACAGATAATTCTTCTTCCAAAAGCAACTCACTTATTCTCTCATACCTTCCTAAAATTAGAATTCATTTTTCTTTCTAATAACAGGGAAGATATTACTACAGAAATAAGGATTCTCTAAAACATTAAAACAGCTACTTACTTTCTCTCTTTTTCATTAAAGAAAAGGTAGAATTATTTTGTAGCACATTTATTATTCACTAGCGTTCATAAAATGGAATGCTGTAAGGGAAGTTACAAAAATATACTATAGGCCGGGAACAGTGGCTCACCCCTGTAATCCTAGCACTCTGGGAGGCCAAGGCAGGAGGATCGTTTAAGCTCAGCAGTTCGAGACCAGCCTGAGCAAGAGCGACCCAGTCTCTACTAAAAAAATAGAAAGAAATTAGTTGGACAACTAAAATATAAATATAAATATATATATAAATTAGCCGGGCATAGTGGTGCATGCCAGCTACTTGTGAGGCTGAGGCAGGAGGATTGCTTGGTGAGCCCAGGAGTTTGAGGTTGCTGTGAGCTAGGCTGATGCCATGGCACTCTAGGCTGGGCAACAGAGTGAGACTCTTTCTCAAAAAAAAAAAAAAAAAAAAAAGTTGTAGATGAGGAGAGGCTGTGATTAGTAAATACTGCATTTCCTCAAGGCAGTCACACAAGCAAGCCTAGGGGTGACTCTGGCTCTTTTCCCTTAACTTCATTTTCTGATGTTGGAAGTCAGACATGATTTAATAGCTATTTGAGGCAAAATTACTGTGCCTTACAATCTTTCCATAATAAAGAACCATAGTATTAATAGTAAGGGTATGTCACTTTGGTCATCAGACCCACTAGATTAGATTGATGTGTTTGATCTCCTTTTATATAAGGTCAATGATCGTTGTTTGACCGGTCTTAATCCATTTGTTTTGATTTTTTCTTTTCTTTTTAAAATTTAACATGACCCATGGGATAGGCAAAATATCAAGGTCGGAATGCAAACTTACACACTGCCTTCATATTGAATTTATCTCTAGCTTGGGAGAAACAGCCCTCTGCTCTTGTGAAGATATTAGCAGCTTCAGGTGTCCAGCTGCCGTGATCCTTAATTTAGATGCTAAAGCTAAAAATCCAATGAAACCATTGCCATGAGTTTATCTATTATGCCATTCTGGCATATGATGTCAGTTTGTCCTGGAAAATCCCAATTTTGGAGGGGTCCTTATTTTCATATATGAGGAGTGGAACTTTTATTATACTTTAAATATCAGTATATAGTACTGGTCCTTTCAATGTCATTTGAGTTTGTGATAAAGGTTTTGAAGTCATAGTTACTTTCATGCAAATGTTATCTTCTGGCTCAACCACATGATAAAACTTTATTAATAATAAAATATTTAAAAAGATCAAGGCACTCTATTGGCACATTTTTGAGCTTTTCAAAGCTTTTACTTATTTCCAGGCTTTTCAAAGCTTTCACTTATTTCCAGGTTTGATAAGTCTAGTTTTTATAGATCCTACCTAAATATGAATTTAGATGCCAGGCCAACTGGATTTAAATTCCCAAAGGTACCACAAATTTGGGGGCACAAATGAAATATGAGGAAATAAACACAAGATCAGCTTTTGGAGCCCAATAGAGCTGAGATGCTTCCCGTAAAATAATTAAGAATTCAAACTAATCACACATATAAACAAGTTTATTAGATTGTCAGTGATACTTTGAGACAAATTCAAGTTATTTTATTTTACTTCATATAAACAGAGGAAGGGAGGAAAGTTTGAAACTTCAAGCTTTGTTCAGCATGTGTGCAGTTAGCATCCACAAAAGCACCATCGGATATGGAAGAATTAGCACCACAGAATTTTAGGACCTAACTGTTAACATGCATCACTGAAAAACCCGGAACATAAAAACTGAAGTAGTACATGGTATGGTCTATCATAAACAATACAAGGCAATTTATGATTTGTTTCCATACAGTACAATACAATCACAATAAATGAGAATCTTTTAAGTACAATACAGGACAAAAAACCACCTGGTACCCTGTTAACACTAAAGCAGTTACAGATTTTTAAAAAAATGTGTCTTGTAAGAGGAAGTGGGTTGAAATCATCCCTCCCCACCTAACTTGTTTTAAATTCAGAGTTATAGAGTTACATGATCTCTTAAGAAAGTATTTTCAAATCTATACGTCTCTCTACCTCAATGCTGACAAATGGTGGTTTGAAAAGTGAATGGCTTGACGAATTAAAAAAACAAAAAATAAAAAAAACCTGATAGAGTCGAGAAGTATTCCAAGTGGTAGAATGTATTTCATGTAAGATCGGTTTCAAAATGATGCCAATGGCGTTGATACTTGTCTTCCCTTCCGTGGAGGAATGCCAAGTACAGAAGCATCGCATTGACGATGAACTTGAGTTCATTTCTTTCACCGAATGCCTTTATTCTGAGGTGTAACATAAGAGACTTATTCCTTATTCCTCAACTGTTTTTGTAGTATCATAGGGCTGTTCCTTATGCTTGATTTGACAACAGTGAAAAGGGTTGATAGTCTCTCTGGATTTAGGGTAATTTGTGAGCTAAAGAAAAAATATTAATTTAAATTTAGCAAATGTGAAGTTTTAAAGGGAGTTTCACTAGTTTCACAGTACAAACCCATAATTAATATCATTGAAAACCTTTCTGTGAGAAAGCATGTAACAAACCCTCAAGTTTTAGTTGTATCTAGGCCAATTTTGGCATAATAGAAGCTACTGTATAAGAAAAGTGCAATAAGGATAGATAGATAAAGGTATATTCAGATCTCAATGCGTTGATGCCAAGGAAAATATAATTTTACTCACCAAGAGAAGAATATACCTTGAAGCATCTATGCAGACACATGAATTTATCATGTGTCTGCCCCAACTTCTAATTCTGGAATAGTGATAACAGGGTCATTTAGGAAAAAGTACTCAATTACAGTACGGCAGCAATTTTATGTAGTATATATTTAACAGTGAAACATTTCTGAAAATAGAATCAGTACTATATGGTAAGTTTACAGTTCACCATTTCTATACTTGTAATACATGCGTTTATTTGTTTTCCAAGTTTTGAAAAATCCCACTAGGACCAACATCTTTCAGAACAACAATCTAACATTAAACAAAACTTTCTAAGGAAAATATTTAGCATCACAGAGATTTGAGAAACACCTGTTACTCAGCATCACAAAATACTCAATAGGTCTACATTTAAGATTGTTCATGCCATGACACTAACACACCTTTGGGTTAATATATCCTATTTTAAAAAGAAAACAAAGAAACAAACCAAACAATCCACATGAACTTTGTCTTTAGTCTCTCCTTGATAAGGATAGACGCTGATAAACTTGACTCCTTTCTATTCCATGTAATGATGACTGTCTATGAAACTGAATTTACAGTTAGTAAAACATTTAAAACTAAAGATAGGAAAATGGCCACCACAGAGGAAGACTTAAAGATAAGTAAAATTATAGAAAAATGTTTTCTTTAAAAAGTGTACTGCCCCAAAACAAAAATGAAAGCAAAGTTGGAAATATTCTTCCGTTGAAAAACATTCTTGGGTAAAAGCTTATCCTTATAAATATCAAAAAGATGTTAAGGTTTAATTTGAGAGGGTTGAACCCTTTTGAAAAAATTATCCTATGCTTTCTCTACTGAATTAAATTCATTGTATAAATCAACTACTAATTTTCTAAAGAGGAAACAGTTATATACAGCAGCACATCCATGTTGATGATTTAAATTTGATAATTCACCAGGCATGGCTGACTTGAACAAAGAAAAAACAAAGTGATTTTGTAATGTTTTAGTGTTATGTTAAAAAAAAAAACACAACTAAACCAAAACTGAGTTATAATAGGCTGGCTTAATAATTTTGATTGCCCTTATAATGATTAATATTTCAAGATAAGGTAGTACCAATAAAAAAATAAGGCTAAAAAAATAAAAACTACCCCAAAATTGTTCAATGAAAAAGCCTTTGAATTTAACAACATTTTAAAATCTCAAATGATTGTAGACTTAGACTAACAGTTTTGTCATTATCACATGTAATTCTGTTACTCTTGAGTTTTATTATTGTTCATTGGTTATATTCCGTAACACAATTTTTTGTTAGGTTACAATAGTTTGAATTATTATATTATACTATAAGAGGATTTAGAAAAACATATAACTAGGATAAATTTATAAAAGGATAAGGAATAAGGAATTTTAGACAAATTCTATACAGACATAGCTAGTTCAAGGTAATAAAGTGCCTTCTAATTAATTTTTCATTAAAATATTTTAAGGCTTTATAAGAAACTCAATGTTATCAGAAGTTTGCTAGTATATGGGGTTATGTTATTAATTAGCATTCTTTTGTAGCTCTTATTCCATTTAATCTTCAACCCATATGGTAATTTTTAAAAATTAGCAGCTTAAAAGTTTAAATTTGAATTGTCAATTCTGAATTCGTTTTGTGAGGAAAGAGAAAGATGTATAATTTCCAAATGCTGTGATTTGTACATAAGACTCACATGGTGCTTGTGAACAATATAGTTTATATCATAATAAACTATATTGTTAAACAAAATGGCAGCCAATGCCATTCAAAAACTTCAACAGAATACTCAGTCCCATGGCAAATAGGGCCATCATTTCATTCATTCATTCATATATTCTGTTGTCTTCACATTTAAAATGATTGTGCAGCTCTAAATGAAAAAGGCCAGAGAAAAATCTAAGGTAAATTCTTTAGATACAGGCACAATGAATATCTTTTATTGCAACAGTTTATGCATAATCTGTATTGATGCCAACATCTAATGTTAAGCATTTATATTCATTTTTATTTTGTTTTTACTACCCATGGGTGTAAGACAGTAATGTGTATATGTATATATATACATATACACACATACACTATAGTGTATATATGTGTGTGTGTGTATATATATCTCAAAAATGTGTATATAATAGCCATAATGAGACAGAATTCTACTTCTTCCAAGTCTGTCATTTCTCTTTGGGGAATATGGGTGTGTTTTAAGCACATCTGTGTACTTGCTTGTCTTGCCAGCTCTATATTTTAGATAAATTATTATTATATGAACATCAGCTACTCAATTATTTATAACCAATGAAAACCAATTAAAATGTTTGAATATTCTTTTTCAGGAATTTAGTTATTTTATCAGAAAATTACTAAAACTAGGCACGAGAATGGCCATGTATCTAAAATATTTTTCTGGTTGCCAATCGATTCATTTAAAATGCTTTTTAAATGAAAGGTTTCGAGGTTAGGCTAGAGGAGGAAAGCTACAACTCATTGCAAAGAATGGTTTAAGTTAAACATTCCACATAATTAGAAAAACAGGAATTACCAGTAGGAAAAAAGTGCTAGTCTTAAATTGGGTTTGGTTTTGAATCTAAAGCCTAGTAAGAATAATTCCTGGGAATTAGAAAAAAATAAAATGGCATAAATCTTTATAATTGCATGTTCCTTTACCAAAGTGCCACGAGTTACCAAATATTTTTCTAAAATGCACATAATGCTACTTTTCAAAATCTAACTATTAGATTAATACATATACAGTTTTACCTTTTTCATACTAGTATAGTACAATTTCACAAACTTAGCACAAATATAACCAGGAAGATGAATTATACTTTATAAAAACAGTATAGTCTGTGGGTTTTTTTTTTTTTAATAACTGTTAAGAGCCTTTGTCATTATGAGAATTCAAATCCAAGTACTGTATAGCCAAAGCATTCCCATAAAACCTGAAAATACTATAAGAGTTTGTTTAGGTAAATTTTAGTAATACTCTGCCATGCAATGCACATAACTCATATGCTTTTTTTTTTGAAAAAACATTGGTTTAGTTATCCTGACTACATATTATACTTACTGTTTTTAGTCACTGAACTGACAATATATGTAACAACCAAGTTTTGAAAAGAATATTAAACACTGAGGTTTCTAGCCTTAACTGCTCACTCCTAGGAAGTACTGCAAAAATGATGCATGGGTTATTAATTTTCATGCTTCTATCTCTTTACTCTAAATAGAAACGCTAAATGGAAATGTACAAAGATAATACCATCAGGACAAAAGGACATTAGAGACTAAAGCACAAATATATGGAAGAAATAAAATAATACGCAACTGTGTGGAAGTTCTCCATATTATTGAATTTGGCAAATCAGGGGAATACAATAAAGAATGAAGATCCCTTATCCATGTAATAATTTTCTCAATATATATTTTCAAATAAATGGCATGCACATAGAGTTAAATTTTGAATATTTTTTATTGTTTCTGACTGTGACGAAATTAGAGAGGTGCCTCATTATAAACTAAGACCAAAAAAAAAGAAATTCTATTGTTCAGAGGAAAGAGAGAATGTAAGGTTATGATTCTCCATGGCAGGTCATCTGGGTTCTGTTATGCCACAGGCTAAACGCTGTGGTGTAGTGTCCCATTTAATTAGGGTGACAATGCTGGTAAAAACATAAAAGTGCTAATGTTAAAATCAGGATCAGTTCATAGTCACAAGACATTAAATGACTACCAAAAAGGATCTCTTCTTTTCCTACAGTTTGACAATCTCAATGGTAGCTACGACTATATAAAAGCATGTGGAAAAAATGCCCAATTCTATAAATTCTTCATCTTTTGAGGATGTAGAAGGGAATATAAATTGGCATCCTAGTCTTCTGAGAAAATTAACAAGCTTTAAAAATGTAAATAAAATCAGAAAGGATCAGGCATAATAAATCATGATAATAATCCCCCAAACCCAACATACTGATAGGTTAATCACAGAAAGGATATTCACCTTATTTAATTTAAAGAAACTTCTCATAGTTTCTGAGTATAAAGTCATAATCCCTTGTTGGTAAATAATAGTCTTGCATAGTTTCACCATTTAAAAGTTGTTAGAGAAATACTTCCAACAAACATGGAAATGTAGAAGATTCTTAACAGAAGCTGGAGATGTGTAGAAACTCCACACTATATGTGATATTCCAACTATATTTAGCTCATGTAATACCCAAAATAAGATTCATAATCTCTCTTGCTAATACAAGAGGCATTTTCTTGATTTTGTAAAAGCTAGGCAATTTTATTTACCTAAAAATAGCTTTTCCCTGGCAGCAGTCCTATAATATTGACATAAATACTGATCATACCTATGAGAACCGTTTCTACCCTATAATTTAATCTTAATTTCCATTATTCAGCTCTTTTGTAGCACTTTCATTTCCAAAATGCCTCACAACTAGTTATAATATTAATAGTTATTTCTCATTATATTCCCATGAAGAAGGCAAAGTTAATATTAATGAATTGCCTGTGCAATGGTAGATCTGCACACAGTGTGCAAATGTCTCAGGTACCTTCTCTGCTCTTTGGGGCAGTTATCTAACATTGCCCTATGCTGTGTGTTATCTATACCGTATGCTCTGTAGAGCCAAAGACTAGCTCTTGTTGTCTGCTCTATTATCCAGATCTAGCAGAATGTTCAGTTCATGCTGTCTGCAAAATAACTATCTTTGATCCAATGAATGAGAAATGGGACTGAGAAAGCAGAACAAATAACCTCACCATAACACTCCCCCTTCCACTAGCCCTCACAAAAAGCTGTGCTGGTCTGCTTTTGCTTCTCCACTACAAAAGGGTAGGTATAACTTGTCTTAAATAATAGGATAGGTAGTATAACTTGTCTTAAATAATAGGGTAGCAGGAGTTCGAGGCTGCAGTGAGCTATGATCGGGCCACTGCTCTGGAGCCTGGGTGACAGAGCAAGAGTCTGTCTCAAAAAAAGAAAAAAAAATCAATAATAATAGGATTACTTTTAGTGTTACTAAATTACTAATAGTGTTACTTACTATTGAGTCGCTATGGCAAATGCCATATGGTATGTTTTCCAATGGTATGTTCAAACCAACAACACAATTGGCTCTTACTACAACTACTCCTAAAACTTAACAATGACTCAGCTTTACCTTTGGCAAGCGTTTAAATTAAAAGTTGTGCTTCTGTGTGTGGTAGGCTATTCTTTTCTTAAGCTGATTCAGGCATAACGAATAATCTCTCACAGCTGCAATCGTTAGCACGAATGCGTAGACTATCAGAGGGAATGAAAAGACAGTTACACATAGACAGCAAAGGGGATTTGGGGACCAGTGGTTCTTCATTTGTTTTGGAAATTAGGGCAGGAAACTAAGACTTGAGAAAAGATAGTAATTTTCTTGAATTAGGTGAATGTTGAGGAGGTTAGACTAGATGGTGTTGAAAGCCTTTTCTAGCTCCAAAATTCTGTATTGTACTAATTGGTTCTTCCTCTGATGAGATGGGAATCTGCATAGTATTAAATATATATTTTATTTTTAAGGAAAAAGGATAGCTACACTTGAAAAGTTTGATGTTTTGGAACTCTCCAACAACTGTGAGTATTAAATGTTTTCCTTAAACCACTATTAGTTCCTCTTTTGCAACAATACCATGTCTTTTAAATCTTGAATAAATCTACTCCGATTCCATCAACATAATGTGGATATCATAATACTTTATATTGTCCGCAAAATTAGTAGCTAAAAGTTCATTCCTACTCCCAATGCTTTATTTGAACTTGTCCCCTAAAAAGTAGGTTTTACCAATTAAATACAATTTATGATCTCATTTCTAATTTCAAAGGTAAAATTATAGCTTTGATTTTAAATCATATCAGTGAAAAAACAGATGGCTTTGATATTAAGTTGGAATCTTTAATATAAATTGCTGTCATATAAAGAAACCACTTTGTTACAACATTTTGACTGAGAAGCAACAAAAACATTATTCATTCAACAACTAGGAAACAAAAACCTGATTTTTATTAGCCAGAACCATAAATAGATGGGAGGAAGAAAGATGACTTCCTATCAGCTTTAACTTCTGCTCAACTAAGACTTTGTAAAACACTAAAGCAGAGTGTATTCCCTGGAAAATGAGGTTTATAATTCTTTATTTCACAATCTAAGATCTCTTTACCTTTCTAACATTAACCTACTATTATATTATTACTTATATTCAAATGTGAACAAGGGCCATATCCTCATTTTTCCATCTGGCAACAAACATTATTGGCAGTTAATTAAAATTAATTACTATAACTGAAATGATGATGAATGATAAGAATTCAGTTCATACTTTTGAGCAATTGCGTAAAAGTAGCTATCAGTCTTTAGAGTTTAGAAAATATATCCTTGAGGCTTCGTATGATAGCACTGCAAGTCCTCCTTATGGGTTAAATTATACTAATGAGATTCTCTTGGTAATTCAAATGTAACTGCTCTTAGATGAGAAATAAGAGTTAGGCCAAATTCTATGCTAAAGTAGGTCATGTTAAAGGTAAGTCTCATTTCAATATTTTTGGAATTATCAGCATGAAATATGAACATGGTAAAATAACTTAGGAACTAGAAGAAGAAAAGTAAGTATGAGAGGGGAGAAGGAAAGTATGTGTATTTCAGTGGTAGGTGAAAGAAATGAGAAAAGTGAATAAGAGGGATTTAGATAATGAGAATAATCTGAAACTTTATAAATATTCTCTCAGTGCTCTGGCTAAATTTATTTCATATGGGTACCTTTTTCTGTTGAACTGATATAAGCATTATAGTACTATATGGCTATTCTTGTTGAAAAATTGTATAAACATTGAAAATGATGTATTAACTTTCGTAACAGTAAGAAAGTGGCTGTTGGTACGTGACAATATTCTGGGATCTCTTTGGGTTCCTGCAGCTCCTATTTCATAGTGTTGAAGGTTGAGATGGCAATAATAGGATTGGACTAGCCAAAGGTCAGCCCAATTCTCTTCTTTATTTAGTTAAGTCAGAATTTAGCCACCTTTTTGGTAAGAATAAAATTCTTTTGAAAAAGATATAATAACAGCAGAGAATAAAAATTCACTCTTTCGATCTATCAGGGCACAATTTATTATGGCTCCCTGGAATCACAGTATAATTTTTGCTTAAATTTATTGACGCTCCCTGGAATTTCGATGACCCTTTGATAACATGGCAAAATGTAGGGACCTTTAACTTGGAGTTTCAGAACAACAAAAAGGCAATGCGGATGTTGCTCTTATTGGATCTGTTCTTTCATTTATATAATCTTGGCTAGAAATTACAGATCAAAGCAAGTTTCTAATAAAGACATGAGTTCATCAGGTCTATATTATATAATTTTAGGAGTGCATAAAAGCTACCGAGGCATTGTCATATTGATAAACAATGGAAGCAGTCTTTCCAACAACATATTTGACAATAGAGATACTCTAAGAAGTATATCCTCACCTGAGATTATTTTCCCATTTACTGTCTCAGGTCAAAGTAACTATAAAGTGATGGAAACAATGAGAGTTCTATGGCTATTGCAACTGCTGAAGCATATTCAGTGTTTCTGTTTCTAGTAGAATAATGTAGAGCCTCCCAAAAGAGAACCTTTTGATGCATGTAACACTAATTAAGGTGGGAGAATTGTTTGAATGTTAGAAGTACCGTCATGTGATATCAATATTAGAGGGCATTTTTCTCCCCCTGTATTCTTTTCGACAGGTTTGTTGCCATAATTTTATTAGTAGTTACACATCAATTAAGATACTCAGTGAAGATCTGCTTATTTCTTTCCTGTTTTTCTAAAAAAAATATCATTAGCAATAAAAAGGAACTCTCTACTTATAAACTCAACAACATGGGTGATATCAAAACTATTAGACTGAGTGAAAGAAGCCATATAGGACAAAATACATGCCAATTTATATGAAACTCTAAAATAAAAGTTATAGAAATCTGATCAGTCGTTGCTTTTGGGAGTCAGGATGAGGGGACCGTTGACTGGGATGGGGTACGTGGGAACTTTCTGGGGTGAGAAATCTTCCTCAAAACTGAATGGTCACTCTTCTAGCCCTGACTTCAGCATTATAAAAGCTATCCACGTAACAAAAACACTTGGACCCCCTTAATATTTTGAAATTAACAAAAGCCTGAATGGCATGTTAAGATCTGAGCATTTCATCATGTATAAATTATATCTTAATAAAAAGTGTTAAAAAGCATTACAACTAAACACAATATTCTTGCTGTAGCATTGGAGGTTGGTTGGCATTTTTCTTTTTTTCCATTTCAAAACTTCTCTCTTAGAAATTGAGAACAACACATCCTAGAATGGGATCCATGACTAAGACTCTACAGAGGACATGGGTTTTATATCAGGGGCTATTGGAGGAGCAGCAGTAGACCACTAATATAGGAAAGAGAATGATTCACTTAACACTTTTAGGAGGGCAGGAGACAAAATTTTACCTTTTGCTTCTTGGTGCATAATCAAGTATATATATGGTCTACCACATTTCGAAACCATTTTGGATGCCAGGGCTTGGGGCCTAATTTATAAAGATTACCTCACCACTTCAAAGCTAAGTGGCCACGTGTTTATCAGCTTTAAAGAGGTTCCATTCAGAGTCAAATATCCATGGGTTCCCAGTTTCCTATAGAAATAACCTTATTACGCTATGTGACAATTCTAAAAATAAATAAGTGAGAAAATTCTATTGGTTCTGAGAAGAAAACAGTAATATTCTGGACAGAATTTATCCACAAGTGATGCCAAATAGTCATCTGCAAAATTAAAACTGGAATCAAAAGCCAGACAATTGTTTCCCCAATTTATTTCTTTTTTGTAATTCCAACTGAAGGCCACCAAAGGCTTATGCTGTCCCAAATTCACGTCATACAAAGACATCTAAAATATATAATTTTACTTCTCATTATCACCTTCCCCTAAGATCACAGGGGAAAAAAATAAAATAGGATGCAATTTCTGTAGACAATGCGTGGTCTCTGGGAGGAACTCAGTACATATTTGCCGAATAAAATAAAAGAATGCTTTCATTTCTCTTAAAATGCCATTTCTTACCTCACACAGTGGCTTCTTCCTCCACATTACAAATTCAGTATGGTTAAAACAGAAAAAGCACAGGCATATAATTAGTTAAAAAAAGAAAGCTCTAAAACTACATGCCGTTATTATTGCTGTGCTATTGTTAACATAAAGACAGGGTAAATATAAATGGACACAATTGTAAAACCAACAATAAATTGATAGAAGAAACTGTGGATTCTTAGCTATAAAATTTTAAAAACTCCGTGAATGACACTAAGGGACATGGTTTGTCTCCCTAGAGTGAACAATAAAAATTTTTGCATGCAATGAGGCTGGGCGCAGTAGCTCACGCCTGTAATTCTAGCACTCTCGGAGGCTGAGGTGGGAGAATGGCTTGAGCTCAGGAGTCTGAGACCAGCTTGAGCAAGAGCAAGACCCCAAGACCTGTCTCTACCAAAAGTAGAAAAAACTAGCCAGGTGTGGTGGCCTGTGCCTGTAGTTCCAGCTACTTGGGAGGCTGAGGTAGGAGGATCACTTGAGCCGAGAAGTTAGATGATAATGCCACTGCCAAAAAAACTTTTGCAATCAATAGAACAGATAGTTACATGATGCTTCATATAAACATTTCTGACGGTGAGAGATTGAAATTTCATCAGTACCAGAGGAAAACAGAGTTCCAAGGTCTCGCAGAAAAAATATAGTTCAAATATGAAAGAGGAAAAAATCTCAGTATCAAGATGATGGTCTGATAAGAGCATTTTTACGACAGTCACTGGGGCCTAAATGATAATGGTGCTTTACTCTCCTGGAACCAAGGGTTAAAATGTGCATCAACTTTCAAAGAGCCACTTTATTTCAGAGCCAAGTGACTCACTAACATAACTTTGTTAGATTATGTTTTCAACTTTAAAATAAACAGGTGAGAAAACTCTAGTGGAGAAAGAAAAACAGAAATATTCTGAATGAAGTCCACATACTCCCATTGATTTGGAAGCAAAGTAACAGAGAAGCAGGCACTTAGTAGTGGAAGGTCCACTTAAAGACGGTTTAGTTCAAGTTCTGAAATGATGAGTCAAATGATTTTGAACAAGTCACATATCATCTTTAATATTTTTCCTATCTGTTATAAATGAGGGTGTTATGTTACTCTCAAAGACTCCTTCAGGCAAAAAAAAAAAAAAAATCTAAGTCGATGGCAGATTCAGAAAGGAAAAAAATCTTAGGTTGTCAAGTCACTGCAAGTTCCCACGCCAATAGTAGGAAATAGGCGAATGTAACCCTTTTAGTGCTGGGCAGTTGGTCCCCAAACCATACAAACTTCCCAATTATCATCTTTCTAAAAGAGAAAACAAAGCAGTTCCAATCTTCTCCAGGAAGAAAAATAAGCTTTGCTATTTCCCAGTCTATGGAGAGTTTATTCATTTTCTTAATGGTGTCTTTGGATGAGTAGAAAATTTTAATTTTGATGGAGTATAATATATCACATTTTCTTTTATAGTTAATGCTTTTTGTTTCCTGTCCGAGAAATTTTTGCCTGTGTAATTGTGCATTTTTTAAATATTTGACTGAAAACACTTTCAAGAGGTAATAACCAGACCAACTCCCTTGCTACTGCTGTACCTGAAAATTCCTATGGAGGGTCCCTGTGGATCCTCAAACGAGGGTCCCTTCCAATTTTGCGTAATTTTGTTATACTTTCTGGGGAACCATTCGTTTTATGGGTTGGGAAGAATTAATAATGATGCTAATTAATATTTATGTATATTTTGTATATTATGTATACATAAATATTAATATTTATGTATATTTATACATAAATATTTAACCATATTTATGTATATTTTGTGACAGACACTTTGTTAACAGTTTCATGTATCTGAAGGCATTTGGTTTTCTTTAAGAAAATTCTGGTTGACTATAGGTTCTATGAGGGCAAGGAACCTTATGTTTTATTACTGATATAATCCCTTGGACCTAGAAGGTTGCCCAGTACATAGTGGGTGATAGGTAAGTATAAACTTAATGCTGAATGAACCGATAACCACAACTCTACACAGTTATATAAATTGCCCCAACTTATACAATAAGTGATAGAATTTGGACTTGAACCCAGGACTGGCTGACACCAAGATCTGTTCTGTTTACTGTCTGTATTAGGCCAGTGAGACCCCCTGATAACTCTGTGGGGGACCCAGTAGCTAAAAATACAGCTGAAATGACTGCTATTGCTTAAAGGGGTGGAGGAAATGGATTAAAATTATTGCTGTTTTATTCTTCTCCTAGCAAAAGGCAAATGTGGAGCTTCTATTAAGCTCCTCCTTGATAATCTTAGGCGTATTGATTTGATTTTTTTGTATTTATAACTATATGCTAATTTGTTCAGATTGAGCCAATATGAAATTTATGGCTATAAATATAGAAACAGAATAATTCAATCTTCATGTAAGAATCTAGAATTCAGTCTGCTAATTCCTCAGTGATGCTGAAAACCATGGTTAACTGGAAATGCCAGGGAGCAAGGTCATTTATTCAATGGCATTTTCTAGTGGACAGAGTGATTTGAATCCTATTGAAACAGAAACATTATGTATATGTTATTACATAATAATCTAATATGTATTATTTTGTTTTCTGCCTTAATAAAGACAACATAATAAATTTTGTGTGTGAATCAGATGACTGAAGTGTTCTAGGGTCTTCATTGCTAACAACCATAGTCACTATCCAGTGATGCAGACAAGTGGGTTCTTGAGATGGTTTGATAAAACCCTGGAACATTCCTTTCAAACAGGTTTTAGAAAAAGCCTGCTTCTAACTTATTATGTGGTCATTTATCTCTTGTTCTTAACAATGTAGGGAAAATACTCATTGATTTTTGATGAACTTCTTATGCAAATTAAGTAGTTTTACCTCTTAAATTCTCTAAATAATAATATCATTTTTTGAGGGCTACTCTGCCATGCATGTGCCATGACAAGACCTGTGATAGCAGGTCAGGAAGGGGTCAGGTTCTACAAGGTGAGCTAACGTGGGAAGTTCAGGAACAGAGGGTCAGGCTCAAAGTTCTAGGCGGCAGCTGATTTGGAGGGTCAAGAATTTAGGCAAGTGTCTGTGCCCGGAAATGAACATGAACGTAATGAGTTGCTGGGGCCAAAACTGAGAGTACAGTGAGTGCAGAACTGAGCCTACAGATGTGATAAAAACAAAAATATACCTACAACGCATTGCAAAAGTCTCTTTCTATTAGCTATAAAAACATATGTTTAATTTTACCAATTTTGATTTCAAGTTTACTATTTAAAATTTCTATAAGGTCATTACAAAGCCTTCAATGAGCAGCAGGCTTGTCAAAACCCTGGTATTTCATTAGTTAGCTAAGTGATTACAACAAATCATTTCTCCTGGCAGTGCCCCAGTTTTCTATATCTGTTAAGTGGGGATAGTGACATAGAACTAAACTAGTCTAAATCAGTAGTTTCAACAGGATGAAATGAGATGGAATATGTAAAAGAGCTTTAAGAACTATTTCAAATTATATGTAAATTATTATAATTTTTTTTTTTTTTTTTGAGACAGAGTTTCACTTTGTTGCCCAGGCTAGAGTGAGTGCCATGGCGTCAGCCTAGCTCATAGCAACCTCAAACTCCTGGGCTCAAGCAATCCTGCTGCCTCAGCCTACCAAGTAGCTGGGACTACAGGCATGCGCCACCATGCCCGGCTAATTTTTTCTATATATTTTAGTTGGCCAATTAATTTCTTTCTATTTATAGTAGAGATGGGGTCTCACTCTTGCTCAGGCTGGTCTTGAACTCCTGAGCTCTAAACGATCCGCCCACCTCGGCCTCCCAGAGAGCTAGGATTACAGGCTTGAGCCACCGTGCCCGGCCTATTATAAT
>VSMD01012279.1:0-10766 GCA_008750895.1 Mirza zaza | reverse complement strand
GGAGTAATTAGCAGGCAGTCGCAAGAAGTCAAGTTGTCCATCTTCCTTGTTTCATTTTCCTGGAGATTTGGTTATCTCTGAGACGTAGTCAGGCCTATCACAGGGAATATGATTTGGGACAGGAAACAAAGGCCTGGAGTTTACCCCCTGCTGTCTGGTCTGGGAGGTTCCTGGGAATCCCTTGAAGCTATAGAAACAGATTCTAAAGGCTGTGAGCTGGGGAATGGGAAGAGAAAGATTTATATTTCCTTTCTTTTGACTCTTTTCTGATTGACTCTGTGAAAACAGAGTCCCAGCAGGGTGGCTGTGCTAGCATGGGTCAGAAACAGCAAAGAATAGGAAGAGCTCTAGATGGATCTTTAGCTGTTATTAGAAAATTGGGAGATTCCGGCCACCCTAACACCAATCAAGACAAGATCTGAGAAATACAAAGCTCCCTTAGAGGGAAGACCAGATTTTCATGAATCTTGCAGGTATTTTACTTTTCAAGGAAAAAGTAACATCAAGCCTCTGAGAGTTGGTAAATAAGTCACGTTTTAATCCCTTGTTGTTGTTGTTGTTGTTGTTGTCATTTCCCCTTAAGAGCAAAAGGCAACAGCCTTTTGGAATGGAATGGAAAGGACGAGGGCCCTGGGCTTTGAGTGACAGCTCTGTTCAAACTGTTCCGCACACCTAGCTAGCTGTATCGCCTTGGGTAAATTGTATCCTCTCTTTGAACCTGGGTGTCTACTTCCCTCTTATTTTGTTTATCTTCTTTTATCCCCATTTCCCTACTGTCCCTACTTCTGGGCAACAATTCTAATGTGTCTGGTGTGCATGTATTCTTGCAAAATACACATTGTTGTTTTGTGAGTATTTTTAATTTAAATGAATAGTATTGGGACTTAAAGACCCATTCATATGGCAGTATGTCCTGTGAACTAAAGTACAATTTTAAGGCTCAACCCCCACCGGCTGACTGAATGGACCCACTCGTGGCCAAAGGAATATTTTAAAATTAAATTGTTGGCTAGAAGGAGGGAGGTCAGACAGGCCTCATCATGCCCCACTCCCTTCTTGGGGACTTCCTTTGTAACCCATTAACAGGCCTAAGGATATGCAAGACAAACCTGCAGGTCCTCAATTTACACAACAAATCTATGTCCCATGGCTTATCTCTGAGAACAACTCCTCAAGTTAAAACATTTCAAGCCTTTAGATAAAGCTTCATGTCTTTAACCAATTACAAGCCAAAGAATCTTTAAACCTACCTATAACCTGTAAGACCCTCCCTCTTCGAGTTGTCCCACCTTTTTGGGCCAAACCAATGTATGCCTCCCATGTATTGATTGATGACTTTACCCGTAAACCCTGTGTTCTGAAATGTTTAAAAACCCAACTGTAACCCAGCCACAGTGAGTCTACTTGCCCAAGGCCTCTTGGCAGTGGCTCCGGGTCATGGTCCTCAAATTTGGCTCAGAATAAATCTCTTTAAAATTATTTTACAGAGTTTGGTTTATTTTCTGTTGACAGTCCATCGCTACTAATTGGCATCTTGGGAGGGGTACTGAGAACACTGAGTTTGGTAACTGACTTAATCTAATTTTCATTGACTTTTTGACCATTTGCCAACAAGGGCTGGCTTGCCCACATTCCATATTGCTCTCTTGAATGGGGAAAAAAATCTGTCTCTAAGCCAGTGTGAAAGTTGATATCCCAACTGAAATCTACATGGTTTGTGAATAAGACAGGTAACAACAGAAAAAGAAAACCCAGGCTGGCCAACCAGCATAGCTCATCTTGGAAGCCTCCACAAATCTATCTTAATTTTGCTTGACTTAGCTAGAATGGGATTAAACTACACAGTATATGAGATGAAATCCTGTGTGTGGTCCACTTGTGATCAGAACACTGGAAGGGACTGCAGTTTTACACTGGGAGACACTGAGCGTGTGTGAAGGAAGGTCACCATCAAAGTCACATAGCCAATTTGGTGGCAGACCTAGGTCCCGAAAGTTCACTCTTCCAGCAAGCTGCCTGTCAGCAGTGTTGGATGAAACATCCAAAGTAATGTTCTCAACAGCATGCCTCACCTCCCAAATATTTTACAAGTTTTATCCAAGAATGATGTATTAAGATTGAGAATAGTTTCTGTCATTGTTAGTTGCCTGTAACCCCTGCCCCCAGCCTCTACATCCTGTTCATGTTCCTGGCACCTACTGTTGATACTGTATCCATAGCAATGTGTGAATACTGTAAACACTCTGCGGGCCCAGGGGTTTTCTTGCCATTGGTTAATGAAGCAGCAATAATATGTTGCACATGTACACAGACTGGTGCTATTCACAGCATTTATGAATCTTTAACATCTGCACAGTTGGAGAGTTTGTGGCTTATGTTCTGGGTTTTACAGAGTATTTCCTAGGAAACTGAAAATAAATACATTAGGAAATTTCAATTTTCAGTGTGTCACTAATGTCCTGGTGTCCTGTCATGCCTGCCACAAAACCCACTTTGACCAGAGAGCAGATTTCTTGTGAAATCCCATCATATTCTTTGAATCTGCAGGAATCCTACAGAACAGCTTACATATTAATAAAAATAGGAGCAAACATTAGTCAAATACTCACTGTGTGTCAAGTATTTACGCTAAGAGCCTTGCTTGTACTCTTTCATTTAATTCTCACTTTAAACCCCAGGAGGTAGGGACTGCTAACCCATTTTTCCCAGTTAGAAAACTGGGGCCAAATTGTAAGTTTTGTGGTGGTAGAAGAAGAGTAATGAGGTGGAATAGATGCTAACAAACGTAGTGTTTATTGAAAGCGCTTCCGGGCGAGGTTCAAGGGTCCCAGAGCAGGGGCCCCAGAAGTTCGCTCCGCCTAGGACTGCGACTAAACTTTTATAGGGGGTAGTTGAGGGCTAGCTGTTTTTGTTGTCTGTCTCTGGGGGTCAGAGCAGGATGTTTTGCCCCCGGGTTGTCTTCCTGCTTTGCCTTGGCGGGGGGATCCGGGCCGAGATATTCCCTTGGTAACAGGATACAGTTAGGGCAGCTGTCATGCAAGGTCTGCAGGTTTTGCAATGTCGTGAGGATGGGGGAAGAAGGGAAGGGGACCCAGCCACCAGCCTTACACAAATGAATTAAGTTGCTTGTTTATAATCAGAACTAGTGAGTGGTAGAACCAGGAATCAAACCTATATTTCAAAGCCTATTTGTGTACCGTGTGTTAAGAACCTATTGATTATAAATTACCGAGATAACTGTAGTATAAAATCACTCCCCAGTATTGATATAGTCATAGTGAAACAGGTTTTCCCGTGGCTATGGTTTGACTATATCCCCCAAAAGTTCATGTGTCGGAAACTTCGTTCTTAATGCAGAAGTGTTGAGAAGTTGGACTTTTGAAAAATGATAGGTCATGAGGGCTCTGCCTTCATGAAGGAATTAATTCATTCATGGACTAACACATTAATGGATTATCGAGAAAGTGGGTTAGTTTTCACAGGAGTGGGTCTGTTACAAAAGCCAGTTTGGCCAACTGTCCTGAGCCCCTCCCCACAGGATGCCCTGCATCACCCTGGGTCTCTGTGAGTTCCCGCCAGCAAGAAGGCTCTCACCAGAAGCAGGCCTTCGACCTTGGACTTCCCAGCTTTTAGAACTGTAAGAAATAAATTTCTTTTCTTTATAAATTACCCAGTCTCAGGTACTCACTTATGGCAACATAAAATCAACTAATATACCTGTGAAATACATATTTAAAATGGACCCTACTATCTAATTTCTTACATAAAAATTATATTTCTACTTCATGATACTCCTGATTTCTCATCATAAGGAGTTAATTCATTCGGTCTTCACCTATGATGTAAAAAAAGAAAGAAAAAAGAAAAAAGGAGTTAATTCAAGTGAAGGAGGAGGGGCTACCTCAAGAGTACAGGATTGGGAGGGAGGGTTGATGTGGCCACCAAGCATCAATCCAAGTTCATGTCACAAGGTCATGTGGCACTGAAGGCTTCTCAGAGTGGGCATGGCCAGGCCCCTCCCCTGAGCAGATGCATATTCCCTTCTCCCACAGTCACTAGAAGGTCACCTGTAACTGCCCACCAGGCACCACCTCCAGTGTAAAGATACATCCAGACTGGGTGGAGCAGATCAGTAAATGGACATTGGCCTTCAGGGACTGTGAACCAGAGACCAAGCATCTTAAAGCAGGGTGAAGATAGAGATTTGGAGGCTTCTGGGACTAGAGGGGGCTGGGTAACCAAAGGAGTGTGCCCAGGAATCAGAGCTGAATCATCCCTCTGATATTGTAAGAGCTGGACCGTTTTGCAGAATGTGTCAACGTGAGCTTGGCCTTCATCATTTAGAAGTTCTAAGATAGAGGTTCTTATCCTGGAATCCACGAATGGATCAGCAAACCTTTCATATTGTCTGGGATCCAAATAGGCCCAGCAAACAAACAGCCTGGGGCTGCCAGGAATTGTTGGGGGCTGGGCGGGGTTGTGGATACAGTACCAATGCTCTCCCATGGAAAGGAAAATGGACTTATCCAGCAAGATTAAGAAAGCAGGAGAGGGTTGCAGCTGCCACTTAACTAGCCATATGACCCTTGAACAAATAATTTCACCTCTTGAACTTGGGTGTTCCCGTGAGGCAGTTAAACTTGATTATTTATAAGGTTCCTCTCAGTTTTAAAATTCCTTAGCATCCTAGAATTTTATATAGCACTATCTACTATTTATTGGGAGAAGTAGTGAGTTCCCTGTCACTGAAAGTATTCAAGCAGAGTGAAAATAGTCGCTTATCTGACATGCTATAGAGAGAATTCCAAATTTGATAGGAAGTTAGGATTTGATTTGAATACTAAAAACAATTAAAAAACAGTTAACATTGACTGAATATGGAACATGTGTCTAGCACTGCTCAAAACATTTATACTTGTCTCATCTGATCCTTTCAATTACCCCCGGAGGCAGGTACTATTATTATTCCCATTTTACAAAAGACACTCAGATCAGAGAGAGCAAGTCACTAGCCAGATATCTTGTCAGGTCTGGCCTCTTGGCAGACTGTTATCCTGGTTCTTTGACTCCTTGCTTGGAAAATTCACGAGTAGGGCTGGTGGGAGTAACCACAGACAGGAAGCAATTTGGCACAAACAGCTTTTATTGCAGAAAAGAAGGGAGCTACACAAAGCAAGAGTACACCCAGAGAGGATCGGGTCAGTCTCTAACAGTGGAGAAAGACGTTGAAGACGCCCAGGTGGTTTCCTTTTATTGGCCTCGTTGGGGCGGGCTTACGGGAGGTGTAAGGAGATGATTGATATACCTGATTGTCAGGTGTTCTGTGTTTTCCTGCAGTCCCTTCCCCTACGTGGTCCTCCCTGGCCTCTCCACCCCTAGGAACCACACTCCTGGCCTATATCTGCCACCTGCAGATTTGGTCCCTGCCTAACAGTCTCACAGCTAGAAATAGGTGGAGATTGGAAACCAGATTGCTGAAACTCCCCTAAATCCTGGTTACCACCCAATTCTGCCAGCAGCCCCGGTGCCCTGGGGTAGGCATGCTTTCCCGCTTGCATGGGCTGAGTGCAAGGTGACGTGACTGACTCCCACCTAGTATTCCTGGGTGGCCAGGAACTGAGCGTGAAATGCAGGCAGCAGGCTTGCCAACTCCCCCAAGGCCTGTCAACGAGAGCAGAGAGGGGCTGCCATCGCTGCTTAGGGCCTCAAACGCTCTGAGCTCCTTCGCCTGCAGCCTCATTTCATAGAAGGGGAAAGTAACACCCCAAGAGGGCAAGCCAGCTACCCAAGGCTACACAAGTAAGTGGCGCAGTTGGGAAACCTCTGCCTGGAGTTTGCCAGGCAGTGCTCGACATTGTTTTGTTTTGTTTTGTTTTTAGCTGAGTTATATTACTGCAGTTGCTCACACCTGCCACTGACAGTCCCTTGGTTTTGTGACCTAAATATATGTATATTTTCTAATAAAGACCTATGGATCAACTATAGCAAATTAGAGATTAAAAAGGGTGGTCATTATTCAAAACTTAACACTCCGCCTATTATATTCTAAAATTTTTAATCTAACCTCACCCCTGCACAACCAAACTTACCTCTTATTGTTCCTGAGCTGGCACTTCTGCTCCTTTGAGGCAAGTTTCCTCACTAACTTGGACCCCAATTTACCTATTCCCACCTACTAACCTGCACTCGAGCCACCGCCCTGCCAGAATTCCCTCCTCATCGTCTCTTTCTCCCTGGCCTGGTGGGACTCATGCTCCAGGGGCACCCCAAGGAGACAGCAGTCGCTTAAACACCAAGTTTACAAATGAACTTATACCTCAGTCAGAATCATGCAGCCCCACTCCCCGATGTAAGCATTGTAATAGTTGTAACACACAAAATTTTCAATATATGTTAGGTTCATAAAGGAATAAAATCTGTAGACTAGTAGGAACAGTTTAGAATTCTCCACCCATCTACTACTGGCAACCCTCAGGAAATTAAAAGTTAAAAGCAGATTTTTTTCCCTGGCAAAGTTAGTTGCATTTACCTCTCTTTTTTGTTTTTTATGGGCAATATGTACTTTCGGGTCACACAATGGTTCTGGGTTCAACCTCTGCATGAGATGCACGTGCACAGTCTGCAGCATGTCTGCAGTTAAGAGCAGGCTTTGGAGACCAGTGTGACTTTGGACAGGTCTCTCATCCATTCTCAATCACATTTGTAGGCCAGGTGTGGTGGCTCATGCCCATAATCCTCCCACTTAGGGAGTCCAAAGTGGGAGGATTACTTGAGGCCAGGAGTTTGAGCTTGCAGTGAGCTGTGCTGATGCCACTGCACTCAGCCCAAGCAACAGAGTGAGACCCTGTCTCAAAAAATAAAAAAGGACATTAATGGAAATACTGGTAAATTTTACTATATAAAAATAAAAGATTTCATGTAAAAACTATCATAAGCAAACTAAAAAACAATCATGAAATTGGGAGAAATACATACAACTCATATCACAGACAAGGGTGAACTTCCCCAATATATAAAGAACTCCTACTATTCAATAAGAAAAAGCATACCAACACAATAAAAAAAGGTAAATGATCTGAACATCTAGATCACAGAAAAGGAAATTCAAACAGTTCTAGACACTTTAAAAGATGCCAAACCCCACTCAATAAGAGAAATGCAAGTTAAAACTCTACTAAGAGGCCGGGCGCAGTGGCTCACGCCTGTAATCCCAGCACTCTGGGAGGCCGAGGTGGGCAGATTCCTAGAGGTCAGGAGTTCGAAACCAGCCTGAGCAAGAGCAAGACCCCCGTCTCTACTATAAATAGAAAGAAATTAATTGGTCAACTAATATATATAGAAAAAATGAGCCGGGCATGGTGGTGCATGTCTATAGTCCCAGCCACTCGGGAGCCTGAGGCAGGAGGATCGCTTGAGCCCAGGAGTTTGAGGTTGCTGTGAGCTAGGCTGACGCCAAGGCACTCACTCCAGCCTGGGCAACAAAGCAAGACTCTGTCTTAAAAAACAAACAAACAAAAAAAACTCTACTAAGAGAACTATTTTCCTCCTATCATATTGAAGAAAATATCCAAGAGTGTTAAAACACTCTTGAACTTGTTGAAGCTGTGTGTGAGAAAAAAGACATTTTTATACACTGATGATAAGAATGTTTATTGAAGTCACCGTTGTAAGGCAATTTGGCATTATCAATCAAAACTGCAAATATGCATACCCTTTGTCTCAGGAATACAGATATATTCTGACACATGCAAATAAGATATGGATAAGATTTTTCATTGCAAAAATATATGTCATGCCATATAATAGGATTTTATGCAGCTATAAGAGAAAAAGAATGAGGAAGTTATTTTTTGTGCTAATAGGAAAGATCCCTAAAATATAAGCGGAAACAAATGAGTTTTGTTGTGGAACTGATGCAGCACAGACAGCATGAAGTATCAACACGGTGTTTGGAAAGGATGTGGCTAATGAGCACATAGTACGTCGTCGATGGTTTACGTCGATGGTTTGAGAAGTTCCATTCTGGTGATTTTAATCTTGAAAAGGAGCCACGTGGGCAACCTGAGACCAAGGTAGGTAATGATGAGCTGAAAGTTGCAGTGGAAGTGAATCCGTCTCAACCTACGAGTGAATTAGCAGCAAGGTCTGACATTACTATTCCAACAATATTAGACCATTTGACCTTGCATATGGGCAAGGTAAAGAAGCTGGATAGATGGGTTCTGCATGAATTAAATGAGTGTCAGAAGAGAAATTGTCTCGAAGGTTGCCTTTCTTTGCAGTCATGACATAAAGGTAAACCATTTGTACACTGCATTGTCACATGTGATGAAAAATGGATGCTTTTTGACAATCATAAGCGTTTGGCACAATGGTTGGATAAACATGAAGTGCTGAAACACAGTCCAAAATGGAATATTCATCAAAAAAAGCTAATGGTGTCTGTTTGGTGGTCCAGCGCTGGCACTATCCACTACAATTTCATGAAACCTGGTCAGTCAATTACAGCAGTTGTCTACTGCAACCAGTTGGACGAAATGATAAGTATGCTTACAATTAAGCAGCTGAGATTGGTCAATAAAGGCAGGCCAATTCTCTTGCAAGACCATATGTCAAAAAACCAATACAGTTCAAACTACAGAGGCTGGACTTGGAAACTCTCTGTCAATGTGTTCACCAGACTTTGCACCAACTGACTATCACTTCTTCCAGGCTTTTGACCACTTCTTGCATGGAAAAATACTCAATTCTCAACAAGCTGTGGAAAACGCCTTTTGTGATTTCCTCGCCACTCGCTCTCCAGGTTTCTTTGCGGCTGGCGTAAGCAAGTTACCTTTAAGATGGCAAAACTGTGGCCGGGTGCGGTGGCTCAAGCCTGTAATCCTAGCTCTTTGGGAGGCCGAGGTGGGCGGATCATTTGAGCTCAGGAGTTCAGGAGACCAGCCTGAGCAAGAGCGAGACCCCATCTCTACTATAAATAGAAAGAAATTAATTGGCCAACTAAAATATATATAGAAAAAAATTAGCCGGGCATGGTGGCACATGCCTGTAGTCCCAGCTACTTGGGAGGCTGAGGCAGGAGGATTGCTTGAGCCCAGGAGTTTGAGGTTGCTGTGAGCTAGGCTGACGCCATGGCACTCACTCTAGCCTGGGCAATAAAGTGAAACTCTGTCTCAAAAAAAAAAAAAAAAAAAGATGGCAAAACTGTGGCCGGGCGAGGTGGCTCATGCCTGTAATCCTAGCACCCTGGGAGGCTAGGGTGGGAGGATAACTCAAGGTCAGGAGTTCGAGACCAGCCTGACCAGGTCAGGAGTTCGAGTAAGAGTGAGACCCCAGTCTCTACTGAAAATAGAAACAAATTAGCTGGACAACTAAAAATATATAGAAAAAATTAGCTGGGCATGGTGGCACATGCCTCTGGTCCCAGCTACTCAGGAGGCTGAGGCAGCAGGATCGCTTGAGCCCAGGAGTTTGAGGTTGCTATGAGCTAGGCTGATCCCATGGCACTCTAGCCTGGGCAACAGAGCCAGACTCTGTCTCAAAAACAAACAAACAAAAAAAGATGGCAAAACTGTGTCGATAGTTTAGGCGCATACTTCGATTAATTGTACTGCTTATTGTTTGAAATATAATAAACTACACTTTTGATTCGAAATTGGACATTCCATATTTAATGGCCTAATATTATCTATGTTTATTTTTAAATGTGTTATTGTCCCTTTCCAATGGGTAGACAAGTATTATTTCTTAGGCACGTATGATTCTGCCTTAAGTGTTCAAATCTCCTGACAATTTTGGATTTTTGCCTTCCCCAAACCTGTCCTAAATATGAAATAAAATAAAACAAAACTAATGATAGCTGAACTTCCCCATAAAACCCATAAAAAATCACAAAAGATTTGTCACTTCACCTTATAAAAACAGATGTGCCAGAAATAACTAGATTTATTTGATATTTTACTATTGATAAGTTACATAGGAATATATGAGATTATTTTTGATCTAAAGAGAAGGAAACTATAGGACAAATTTTCTTCTAATGGAAAGTAAGCATAGTCTATACCACACCCTTTTGCATTATCTGATTTTGATTCCATGGGAGCTATTTTGCAACTCTATAAAATGTAGATACCTGATAAAAATGCAAAATATAATTTTTCCTTAGTGGTTGGGAAGACAAAAAAAATTTTTTTAAAGAAAAACAAAAATAACTTTTGGCTCTAGATGTGTGCGTTCTGTCCTGACCAGTAGAAGTTCGAAGTTCCATTGACTTTCCTTTCACAACCTGGAAGAAGCTGGTTTGGGCTCCATTTGTGCATTTGTTTAAACATTTCTTTGCTTCATATATTTGCAATTTTTTGACTTCTTTCAGTCAGTTATAACCTGCTTGGTTCCCTTATTAATTCGGTTAAATAAAATTCTTAACAGAGTTCTCAGTTCTTTCTCTCTGTGTTTTTTTTTTTTTTTTTTTTTTTTGAGACAGAGTCTCACTTTATTGCCCAGGCTAGAGTGAGTGCCGTAGCGTCAGCCTAGCTCACAGCAACCTCAAACTCCTGGGCTCAAGCAATCCTGCTGCCTCAGCCTCCCAAGTAGCTGGGACTACAGGCATGTGCCACCATGCCCGGCTAATTTTTTCTATATATATTAGTTGGCCAATTAATTTCTTTCTATTTATAGTAGAGATGGGGTCTCGCTCTTGCTCAGGCTGGTCTCGAACTCCTGAGCTCAAATGATCCGCCCACCTCGGCCTCCCAGAGAGCTAGGAT
>VSMD01012276.1:0-12283 GCA_008750895.1 Mirza zaza | reverse complement strand
TCTCCTTGCTTGTAAGGTCTCATTAGAGAAGTCTGGTGTTATTCGAATTGGCTTTCCCTTGTATGTTACTTGCTTCTTTCTTCTTACAGCTCTTAGAAGGGCCTCTTTAGTTGATATTTTGGTCAGTCTGATGACTGCATGTCGTGATGTCTTCCTGTTTGCATTGAATCTCCCAGGGGTCCTCTGAGCTTCTTAAACTTGTATATCAAGATTTTTAGCAAGGCCTGGGAAATTTTCCTCTATTATATCTTCAAATAGCTTGTCCAACCCGTGAGTGTTGTCTTCTTCCCCTTCTGGTAACCCTATGACCCTCACATTAGGTTTCTTCACATAATCCCACAGTTCTTGTAAGCTTTGCTCTTTTCTCTTGTTTCTCTGCTCTATTTCTGTGACTGATTTATTTAATTGGAGGGTGTTATCTTCAATCTCTGAGATTCTTTCTTCTGTTTGATCTACTCTGTTCTTGAGACTTACCACTGTATTTTGTAGTTCCCTGAATTGATTCTTCATTTCCAGGAGTTTGGTTAAACTTTTCTTCGTTGTGTCTATTTCTTTAGTGAACTTTTTTTCCAGATCCTGGAGGCTTTTTGTGGTTTCTTTGTGTTGGTTATTGAGTTGTTCTTGCAGGTCGGTGAGTGTCCTTATGATCCACATACGAAATTCCTCTTCTGTCATTTTGGTTGCCTGATTTTGGTTGGTGTCCATTTCTAGGGGGCTAGGGCTCCTCTGTGGGGGTGTGTTTTCCGATTGGTTCTTCATATTTCCTGAGTTCCTTCGCTGATTTCTTCCCATGTCGATCAGTTGTTGTTTCTTTTCTTTAGGTTTTTTTTGGGTATTCACACGCCTTGTTTAGTTTCTGAGCCGGTAAGTGGTGTCTGTGGGTGAGATTCGACCACTCCCTGTATAATGAGTTAGTAGGTGTCGTGAAAAGGGTGTGCAGGATGCTCTCCCTGTCAGTAGGTGGTGCTTGCTTGGAGGAACAGGCTACGCTGTTGTTTTTATGTCCTGTTATCAGCTCTTGTTCCTGAAGAGAGAACTCTAGTGCCTCAGGTTGTGGGTGGGGCCCTGGGACCTCCAGGTGTGTCCTTTTCTCCCCCTCCGTGAGGGCTGGTCTAGGAGAGAGTCTGGGCGGAGCTGAGTTGGGTAAGCCCGCCCTCAAGCACCACCAATGTCGTCAGCAGGGGTCAAAGTTCTGTTCTCTGCTTCCACGCAAAGCTGACAGGGAGGGGCTGGAATGGCCCCACTCAGTCAGAGAGTCTGCGTGTGGGGGTGGGGCTGTCCGAGACCCGCAGTCTGGAGCAGGCCTGGCCTCTTTCCACCGTCCCCAACTCCGCGGCTACTCCTGGGCCTCTGCCAGCAGGCCAGACCACTCGCCACCAGGCCTCCCCTGGCTGTGATGTCGGCGGGGAGGTTCCCTGTGCAGAAACACCACCTGGGCTGGGCGCACAGCCTCCCTTTGGGGGGAGGGTTGCCCTCTAGGACGCTGATCTGCCCCTGGAGCAACACACACCTCAGCAGGCTGTTCTCGTATATCCCTTCTGTGCCCTGGGCAATGCGAGGCCTCGGTGCATGGAATGTGGTCTGCAGGTCTGACCTCTGGGTACCAGAGTTCAAACTATATCCCCACCAGGGAGAGCAGTGCCAGTCCCAATTCGCCCACAGGGAGCCCGAGCTGGGTCTATGTCTCTCAACCTCAGGGGTGCCCCGTTCTCCTGGGATCACCGTGCCAGCAGCACCTGGGAGGGCTGGCGGGCAGAGAGCTCACAGTCTGAGTTCCCCTTAGTCAGTTGTAGGGCCCCAAAAGGGAAGGTCCCATTCCCTGTAGGTGCCTCCGGCTGGTGGCTACATTGTCTCCCTGGGCAGCCGGGGGTAGGGTCGGGAGAGGGGAGGAGGAGGCAATATGGCGTCTGCCGCGCGGCTCGGGTCTGTGCACACGGAGGTGCCCCGAGGGAGTTGGGAGCCTGGTGCTGCGTCCGCTACTGGCTTACTGCTCACTGGCGGCGGCCATCGCTGGGCTGGTGTCCGCAGGTCTCTCCACTCGCTGGGGAGCCCACCAGCAGTCCGGGATGCAGGGGAGGGGAAAGGGCAGATCCACCTACCCTTCCCGCTGGTCTCCGGGCTGCTCCGGGGGTCCCAGCTTCCAGTTCTCCTCCGCGACCTCCTCCTGTGGAGTCTCCTGTGGTCTCAGGTACCCCTCCTGCCGACCCTCATCTGATGTAGGCTCGTATTCTTGCTTCTTTCTTCTAATTTCTGCTAGAATCTGTCTTTTCCGCAGAGACACTCTGTCTCATCCGCCATCTTCTGGGCGGGGTCTATTTGACTTTTTTTACCTCATCTCTACATTTCCCCCTTTGCCACCACCCTAACGTTTTGCCTGATCTCCCAAAGTAGCCTTCTTGGGATAGAGAACAAAATCACTAGCACAGCCCACAAGATTATGCACGATTTAGCCCTAGTCTACCTTTGAGCTTGACCCAGCACCCTGGTTCATTGGCTCTATACTTTAGCCTTGCTCCGATGCTCTCAGTTTCTCTAACATGCAAGGCCTTTTCCTGCCCAAGGTCTCTGCTCAAATAGTTCCCTCTGTGTGACAAGCTCTTGACCCTCTCCTCACTTCACCCCCGCCCAGTGCCTAGTTATTTCCACTCAGATCTCAATTCAGAGGTCACTTTCTCAGGGGAGTCTTCTCAGATCTCCCAGTTGTGCAAGCAAAGACAAGAGAACTAAGTCAGACCCCACCGCCACTCCTTGTGCACTAGCTAGCTTTGAGAACATTTCCTCCCAGCACATATCAGAATTCTAATTATAGAACAGGTTATATATCTGTCTCCCTCTGTGTTATATTCTCAATCAGTTGGAGAGATGGAAGAATACAAAGATCATGACTCCTTTCTCTGGTCTCTCCCATACTGCCAAGGTTAATGCTTCCCTCTCCTACTCCCCATTGTAATAAGAGCCCCAAAGAGAATAGGCTTCTGCCTCTCACTCTAGGCTGACACATTGGAGTTAGCACTAACTCATCTTTATCTTATTATGCCTCATGTTGACCCAAAGCAGCTTAAAATGACATAATTTGCTTTTATAACAAATAAGGCGGTACATTATTAAATTGGGATAAAACTTTACACAAATAATGGATAGGAGGGAAGCTATGAGGATGAAAGAAAACGAAAAATGGTTATATCAATCATGGTGCAATATCTAACTTTGCATTCTTCAAATTTCTAAGCTCTCTGTAAAAACTTGGACAGTTTTATTTTGTTTATCTGTATCTTAAAATTTTCAAGTGCTAACATTCTTATAAACTTAAAGACAAGAAGCTGTTTTTCATTTCTGTTTTTGTTTTTATTTTAAATCACAGAAACCACGTAGTATAACTTTCAAAAGTTAGGGTTATCTGGAGCTATACAGATCTTTTTTCTAAACATCAGTTCATCCAGATATTATTTGCCTATTACAACTTCCACCAGTTTCTTCTGGGAAAAGAACCTTTGAATCGTTGACTGGTTTGCAATTTGTTGCCTGGAAAGAATCTCTCATAGCAAGACTAACTCAGAATAGCAGAGCACAGAGAAATGGTGATTTACTCAAGGCCTCAAAATAAGCCCATGGTGGGTAGTACATGATCTCACTTATGTGGGAATCTAAAACAGTCAAATTCATGGAAGTTGAGAGTAGACTGTGGTTGCCAGGAGCTAGGGGAAAGGATTAAATGAAATGTTGGTCAAAGGATACAAGTTTCAGTTATGTAGGATGAATTAATTCTGGAGATCTATAATGTATAGTATAGTGAAGATAGTTAACAATACTCTATTATATACTTATAATTTGCTAGAAAGATAGATCTCAGATCTTCTCACTACACACAAACACATGCATGCACAAGATAGTAACTATGTAGAGGTAATGAATATTTTAATTAACCTGATTATGGTGATCATTTCATAACTCTTAAAAGAAAAACTGTAGATGAATTAAATTTAGCAGATTTTATTTGAGCAAAGAAACAATTCATGAATTGGGCAGACCCTGAACCAGTAAATGTCTAGAGAGATCTACCCAATAACAACGGAGAGGCAGTATTTGTAGACAGGAAAAGGAAGTGACATACAGAAATAGCCCGACTGGTTAATGCTTTTTATTGACCTTATTTCAACATGTTTGAGCAGTTTGTAGACTGTGGTTGGCTGAAAGCTTGGCTGCTATGATTGGGCAAGACTCAGTTACTTGTTACAAGAATATACTCTAACTGCGTGCAGTTTTGTGTTTTGTTTTGTTTTTAACATATTGTTTACACATTAAGTTAGGTTACAGTTCACTATTACAGATGCAGCTTAATTCCACTTAATTTAATTTAACAGAATGTATACAGATGTTAAAATATCAAATCGTATGCCTTAAATATATATAAGTTTTATGTGTCAATGATATCTCAATTAAGCTATTAAAAAAAATAAAGCCCATGGTGGGAGCATAAATCAGTACATAGTACTTTCCACTTTTTCCAGGGACTGACTTTGATCCATGCACCTAGATCAATCATTTCTCTTACTTCTAGAATATTTTGAACTTCCAAAGAACTTTCCCATATACCATTTTGTTTAATCCCCACAACAACTTGGAGAGATAGGATTACCGTTCTTTTTTTTTTTTTTGAGACAGAGTCTTGCTTTGTTGCCCAGGCTAGAGTGAGTGCCATGGCGTCAGCCTAGCTCACAGCAACCTCAGACTCCTGGGCTCAAGCGATCCTCCTGCCTCAGCCTCCCGAGTAGCTGGGACTACAGGCATGCGCCACTATGCCTGGCTAATTTTTTTTATATATATATATTAGTTGGCCAATTAATTTCTTTCTATTTTTATAGTAGAGATGGGGTCTCGCTCAGGCTGGTTTTGAACTTCTGACCTTGAGCAATCCGCCCGCCTCAGCCTCCCAGAGTGCTAGGATTACAGGCGTGAGCCACCGAGCCCGGCCGGGATTACCGTTCTTAATTTGTAAATGAGGAAACCAAATCAACCAGAGGACGTGTGACTCTTCAAAGAAACACATAGTTAATGGCTCAGAGATGGAACTAGCATTTTGATCTTCTCACGTATATTTCCTTTTCTCACAGCTGCATGCTGAGGCTGCACGTTATGCTCTGAGGAGGAAGTTAAGTGATACGACCAAATTCTTGATCACTCTCTGGAGAAGAGTGTAAGAATTTCTCAGATGGGGAAAAGGTAGGACTAGAATCAAAGAATTACAAATGATTCCTCAGAAAATAGCTGGAATTATTATTATCATGGAATGGTTAAGGTATAAGAAGCCCAAGTATCATGAGGGCAGTGCAATATTTGTTTTCTCCGTTTACCAGTGAGAAAAATAATGGGTACCACCTTCTTACTGCCCATTAGCCAGAGTTTCCTGTCTCTCGGGGATTGTATTCTGGTTGGTTCTGATTGCCACGTACTGATTTGCTTAGATATCTCTTTATTCCTAGCATTACTTTCTGGTTTCCTTTTTACTCTTGGCATTACTGTTCAGTTAGCTGGCTTAAGTTTCTGAAATAAAACTTTCCCATTGATCTCTAAAGTCCTTTTCGTTTGCTTTTACTGATTTATGTGAATCATGCACACATATCACTTACTAAAAATAACTGGCTCATATATTTTGCTCCTTTATTTTCTGTCTCCTGCCTCTGCTCTCACTGAATACTATTCCTCAATGCCTACAACCCTGACTAGAGCATTATAGATACTCAGTAAACATTTGTTAAACCAATAACTTTCCGAGCATATTTCCTATGTCTACAACTATTCTAAGTGCTTCGTAGCCATTTTGTTATCTAGTCTTGGTAAAGAGCCTACAAAGTAATTTTGGCTTTGTTCACTGCTGTCTCCAGCACCTGGAACAGTCCCTGGGACACCTTACACACTCAATAAATACTTTTTGAAATAATGAAGATAGGTAGTATTAATCTACATTTTTGTGCTGAAAAAATTAAGTACAGAGATTTTGGATAACTTTTCACCAACTGGTAAATACTGATCCTAGAATGATAACTCAGGAATCTTCATTCTTGAGATTTTTACAGCACACTGCATGTTTTCTCCACTGCACTGCATGTCTTCCCTCATATTACCCCAGGGAACAAATAGATATACTGCCAGGGGTGCCTAAAATGGAAAGAGAAGGATAGACTTAGGGAAACCCAGGAGCTTCATCCCTGAAGACACTTGGGAAACCAAGTGTGCATGTGTGTGTGTGTGCAAGAGAGACAGAAAGAGAGAATATGCTGCATGTAGATACAGTAAGGGTAAGATGGCAACATTGAAAGCATTGCAAGCATTGGTGGAGAAAATAGAAGGCTAGGGGACTGAGAACACTCTGGAAATACTCTTTATATGTTCTATGGTCAAAGAAAAAGTGTGCACTGTATGTTAAGGTCACATAGCAGAGTGAAATAATCTGAAGTTGAATCCAAAGATTCCTGCACCACTTCTGCAGATTCACAGTGGATAGAGACCTGCCATGCATAGGAAATGGAAATATGCACTATGTATATCAAATAGCAATCCAGATCTAGCAATTGCTACATCTGACCTAGCAATTCCACTCTTCTGATTTTATTTATTTTAAGTAGTCTCTCTTTTTTTCTTAATTAGTCTAGGTAAAGGTTTTTCCATTTTGTTTATCTTTTTAAAAAAATAATTTTTATTTCATTGATGTTTTGTATATTTTAAGTCTCACTTTCATTTATTTCTGCTCTGATCTTTTTTTATTTCTTTGCTTCTACTAATTTAGGATTTGGTTTGTTCTTGCTTTTTTGGTTTCTTGAGGTGCATCATTAAGTTGTTTATTTGAAGTCTGACCTGGCAATTCCACTCCTGAATACATACAGAAATGCAGGTCTGTGTGCACCAAGAAACATATACAAGAATGTTCATACAGGCATTGTTTGTAATGACCCCAACTGAAAACGTTTTTCCTTTATCAACTGAAGAGTAGTTGTACTTGTTTAAATAGAACTCTTATATTTTTCTTTAGTTTGGGAATGTTCTCATTTATCTGTTTAATGGTTGCTTCTCCATCTTATTCTTAACATCTCTTTAGCTTGAGTTTATACTTTCCTTCTTTTTGTCTCTGCTATGGTTCGAATATGGTTTGCCCTCACCAAACCTCATGTTAAAGCTTGGTCCCCAGTGTGGCAGTGTTGGGAGGTGGTGCCTTTAAGAGGTGAGTAGGTCATTAAGATGGATTCACATCTTTCTCCTGGGACTGGGTTAGTTCTGGTGGAAATAGATTCATTCCTTCAAGAACAGGTTGTAATAAAGCAAGGTTGCCTCTCATGTTTTGCCCTTTTTTGGATGTTCCCTGTTCCCCTTCCGTTTCTCCACCATGTTTTTTTCTTTTCTTTTCTTTTTTTTGAGACAGAGTCTTGCTTTGTTGCCCAGGCTAGAGTATATGCTGTGGCATCAGCCTAGCCCACAGCAACCTCAAACTCCCGGGCTCAAGCAATCCTGTTGCCTCAGCCTCCCGAGTAGCTAGGACTACAGGTATGGGCCACCATGCCCTGCTAATTTTTTGTATATATGTATTAGTTGGCCAATTAATTTCTTTCTATTCATAGTAGAGATGGGATCGCGCTCTTGCTCAGGCTGGTTTCGAACTCCTGACCTCAAGCAATCCCCCCACCTTGACCCTCCCAGAGTGCTGGGATTACAGGCATGAGACACCTCGCCCAGCCTCTACACTAGGTTTGACACAGCACAAGACCCTCACCAAAAGTTTCCAGATGTGGTCACCCAATCTTGAACTACTAAGTCTATAGAACTGTGAGCTGGGAAAAAAAGGCTCCTTTTTTGAAAATATATTACCCAGTCTCAGGTATATTTTTGTAACAACACAAAATGGATTAACACAATCTCTCAGTGCATTTTTGGGAATTTCTTCAGAGATATCTTCTACTTACCTAAATTCACATTCAACTATCTCTGTTCTGCTATTTAATTTATCCATTAAGTTGTTAATATTAGTGACAAATTTCTCATATCTTGAAAATGTAATATTTTAAAAGTCTTTCTGATCTTTTTATTATACAGTCCTGGTTTTCATTATGCTTTCTGTTCTTTCTTTTTGTTCATTAACACTATAAGCATATTTTTTATTTTTTTCACATTGTTTTATTACCATCAATTCTTGGGATGTAAATGCTCTTATTGTGTCTGCCGACTCTTTTCCCAATGTAACTTGTGCTTTTTATTGTGCCCTCATACTCATAGAAAGTTTTGTTCATGTTTTATAACCTTTTTCCCCTGTGGGAGTCCCATCAGCTTTAAGTTGTGAACAAGTCCATACAGAGCAATTATGTATCTGCTTCTATACCAAGGCCCTAGATATATCAATGGCCCTGGACCTGTTCCTTTGTTCATTTCTCAGCTTGTGGTTCACACTCTTTGCAGACAATAACATACTGAGGCTCCAAACTTGTGCATGTCACAGGCCTGGGGCTTTAATTTCTCCAGGTTTTTTTTTTTTTCATTTTCCCCAAGGCTCTAGCAAGTTTTCTCATCACTTCCCAGGGACAGTGGGCAAAGGCTTTCTTGTCCCTCCTCTTACAGACTTTGCAGCTGTTAGAAAATCCAGCTTTATTCAAGGGACTTCTTTTGCAAAGTATCATCTCCCATCATCCCAAGGCAAAGCCTCTTGTCCCTGCTTGGACTTTGGAAAGCCAGCCCCCAGCACCTAGGTAAAACTAGGACCAAAGCACCCATAAGCTGCCACTCTGTCAGCTCACTATTATGGATTTAATGCTTCTCTTTGTTATACACAGGCTCCTGTGAGCTTAATGGTGTTATTTAAAATCTTCAAGTTCTATTTCACTCAGCATTTATGAGCCTTTGAAATATGCATTGAGATTGGTGGACAGTATCCATTATCTCATTCTGACTTGTTCCCAGAAATTGTACACTATAATGTTTGATGTTGTATTTTTCTAAGCACCTTTACTGAAGAGGAACATTTATAATTATATCCTATCTAGAAGAGGTCATACAGAATAGGGAAAGGTCTTAAATCATCAAAATGAGGGACAATTTAAAGGAGTCTCCAGAGTTTGAATATCTGTCATGAAGAAATGGGAACTCACTGGCTTCTCAGTTGCTTTGCCTGGTGGCAGTAGGTACAGTGTGTCAAAGTTACAAGAAGACACATTTTAGTTCGACACAAGAATGACAAAATTATATCTGTTAGCCTTAGACAATGAAGGAAGGTCTGCCTTTTGTGAACTCTGCCAACAGGGATGTCCATAGTGGACCCAGATGGTCACCTATCAAATGTGCTATTGGAAAGACTACTGCATGGAGTGGGGTCATCAGATTTTGAGATTTATCAGTTTCACACCAAACTTTAATCTCATGGGCTCACCTTTCATGATCTGTGGCTCAAGCAAGCTGGAAATCCAAGCTTATAGATTAAACATATCAGGGGACATTAACCACCAGTGAAATGGAACAAAGTTCATAAAGTAACCAAAGGATAGAGGGAAACTCATCTTTATGGATACTTTCACAGAATCTCCAATTTTTATTTCAAGGAGTGAGAGGGAGCACTTATCATTTTATAGTCTTCCCTTTTCCCCTCCATGACCCATAATTTACAAAGCAAATGCCTTTGAAGAGTAAACATCATGTAACAGTCACCTAGCTACACCTGCCACAGTTTTTTGAAACCATATATTGCCTTTTCTCTTGAATGTTTCATTCTTTTTGCTTCATTCTCCCCAATCACACCTTCTGCTTCTTCCACCTCCTGCTCCTCCTCCTCCTTTCCCTCTCCCTCCTCGTCTCACATATCTCCTGTTTCTCTTTCTAGCTGTGCTTCATCTGCTCCCACATCCTCTCAGGTCATCCCTTTCCTCCTTCCCTCTCTCACATTCTTCTTCCCTCCTCTCCCTCATGTCACTGTCTTATCCCTGTGTTCTGTCCCAGCTCCTGCCTAGCAAACTCACTCTCTTCCCAAATGGAAGTGGCCTCTAGCATTCTGGGAGCTAAAAGCTCTATCCATGGGCTTAGAAACTGGGTTTCTACCTACGTGGCTTCTCTGGCAGAGCCCTGGCCCTGACCCCTGTGGCTGGTTCCTGTTTCATCCACAACCCAGAACCACAGTGGAGGCTTCAGAGAAGATGAGATGTCAACTGAAGTTCAACTCAATGAGTGAAACTGGGCTTAAGGAAGTGAACTTCCTCTTAGTATAACACTTTAGTTGCTAACATTTCTTGAGCAGTTTCCATGTACCAGCATGACAGTGAGCACTTTACATTTATTTTTCTCTTTTGATTCTAGCAACAGCCCGATAAGTTAGGTAACATTATCATCGATATTTTACATATGACAAAACCAAGTGTTAGAAATGTAAAGTGACTTTCCCAAGGCTCTATGGCAGGCGTCCTCAAACTACTGGCCCTCGGACCACATGCGGGCCACCCAGCACATTTATCCTGCCCTCTGCTGCCAGTCCTGCTTAGCAGCCGACTCGTCCGGGACCCACAGTGCGTGCTCTTCAATGGACTGAGGGACAGTGAACTGGATGCCTGTTTAAAAAGTTAGAGGACCCTTGCTCTATGGTTAGAGGGTGGCAGCAATGGGATTGGAGCCTGGGGCCAGATTCTTAGCTACTATGCAACACATCCTCCCCCTGGGGGAGGGAAACACAGGAAAAGGTTCTTGGCTCCCCTGGCCCATCCAGTGGCATGCTTGGAGCACGAATGGTTTGGAGTATCCAAAGTGAGCCCAGATATCCCTGCAAACAATATTGCCAGAGTTACATTGTTCACAGTGCTATTACAAGAAACTGGGCTACAAGATCTGACTAGCTTTCCCTATAGCACTTTTAAAAGTGGAGACACTGAACTAAAGGAGCCTAAAGAGAGGAGTTAAAAACAAGCTTTCCCACCTTAGGGGCAATCCATTTAGTCTCTGTGAGCCTCAGTTTCCTGATTTACAAAATGAGAACCTCATGTGAGACTTATGTAGGAGACTTTATAATGTGTGTAAATTACCTGGCACATAGTAGAACCTTGTTACCTTTTGGTTGAATCTTAATCCAGTTTCTCATAGGAACACATAATCAGCCTCTCAACCTACCCATTTCTATCTGTGGGCTAATTCCAAGTCATCTATCATTTCTCACGCCAGTTAATCCAGGAGCCCCTCTCACCAGCACCCCTCATCACCCAATCTGAGCTAAGTGACAGCTCTGTTTTTCCACAGAACCTTGTGCATGCCTCTGTGTTAGCTCCACAGCCACAGTCTACTGGGCTGTCTCCCTCACTGGTCTGAGTTACTGGAGCGTGGGGACCTCTCCGTTTATCTCAGTATCTCCACTGCTAAGCACAGGGTCAGACACATCACAGGTGCCCAGGAAATGGTTTTTAATTAAAGTCCTGTTTTGAAAGTGTATCTGTGGACTTAGCTGAACATACTTTGTTTTTAGTGGTAGTGTGAAAGCAGTTGCCCAGATAAGTCTACTGCTATTGTGATCTTGAGACCTAGTCGCACAGTTCTCAACATAGCCTGGAAATCCTCAAAATGCAAGTGATTTGTTTGTTCTGCACAGATTTCCTCTAAAGCAGTGTTTTCCAAACTACGGTTTTAGTGTAATCCATGTACTTGGGGCACTGGAGAGGTTATTGATGAGCACTGCACAACACCAATGCCTCTCCAATGTCATGACTCCCCAACATTTTTTCTGCTATTTCTCTCAGTGAGGGGGAAAGATCATAGAACTAATCTGCACTGAACATCGTGTGTTCTTCTGTCAAGAGCACCCATAATCTATCCTTGTCCATTAAAAAAGTATTAACTCATTCCCACTCTATATTTGGTGTCTGTAAACAGCTCCTTCACACTAAAACATAAGTAGCCTCCAATAAGAATACCATTCAATCTTTCAGCAGCCTTTGACAGGGAATTAATTCTGTTTAAGCCTTTTTTGTTTTTTTTGAGACAGAGTCTCGCTTTGTTGCCCAGGCTAGAGTGAGTGCCATGGCGTCAGCCTAGCTCACAGCAACCTCAAACTCCTGGGCTCAAGCAATCCTGCTGCCTCAGCCTCCCAAGTAGCTGGGACTACAGGCATGCGCCACCATGCCCGGCTAATTTTTTCTATATATATTAGTTGGCCAATTAATTTCTTTCTATTTATAGTAGAGACGGGGTCTCGCTCTTGCTCAGGCTGTTTTTTTTTTTTTTTTTTGAGACAGAGTTTCACTTTATTGCCCAGGCTAGAGTGAGTGCCGTGGCGTCA
>VSMD01012274.1:0-21958 GCA_008750895.1 Mirza zaza | reverse complement strand
CGCCTTCCTGACAGGCCAGGCAGGTGGGCCTTTATTTTCCTGATGTCCCCGGGCAGACAGACCTATCTGCAGACACACAGACAGGTCCAAATGCACAAATAGGTGGTCACAGACTGACTTCCGCACAGCCCAGCCTCACTGTGCAAACAGTGCTGGTTGTCCCGCTGCCCCGGGGCGAGGCGCGGCTCCTCCCCTCTCTCCGTCTCAGGGACTCACCTCTCGGGGTGTCTGCACGGGGGGCCTCCTCCACTGCCCCTGCCCGCCCCCGCGGTGCCCCGTGAGTAGCCCCGCTTTGGTGTGAGATGGGGGCAACTCTCCAGGCAAGGCAGGAGCAGAAGAGCAGGCTGGGTCGCTCCCCCTCGCCTCAGGAGCAGCTCCTGCCCTTGTGGGTTTCCTTGAGGACCCTTGTCGTGACTTTAGGGACAAGGGGGAAGCTTAACAAGCTGGAGGAACATCTTGGGAAGGATGACTCAGCATGGTCTTTACCTCACCAAGGCTGGTCTGGGTACTGGCGCCGCTGTGTGCCCAACTTACCAACAGCAGCCCGTGTGAGGTGCCACCTCTCGGGCACCAGCCAGCCGCCTGGTGGAAGGTGGATTATATTGGACCCCTTCCCCTGTGCAGGGGGCAGCAGGTTTTTCTTTCTGGAGTAGAGACTTTCTCTGCACGCGTACCTGCCCTCCCACCTGCCATGGTTTTGTCAAAAATACCATCCACGGACGTCCTAAAGTCTTATTCTTCATCACATCCTCCCAACAAAGGCTCTACTGGACTGGATTTCAGGGATTTGCCTGGCTCTCCCGGGCTCCTCATCCTACTGAACCAACAAGCCGGTTATTGTGTTGGCTGCGGTGATGGGTCCTGATTATCTAGAGGAGAGAGAGCTGCTGCCACATCTCGAGGTCAGGGAAAACTGTATGCCTGAGAGCCACAGCGTTTGGGGCAGCGCCCCCTAGTACTGCCGTGTGGAAAGGTCAAATTTACTGGGAGATGACCCACCTCAACCCCTTATGGACAGGGCCAGGAAGGGCCCAGCCCCTTCAGGAATGAAGGCTTGGGTCACTGCATCCTCATCAGCTGGGATGTTAGCTGAGGGCAAAGGGGACGTGATAGGAAATGAAAAAATGAAAAACTCAAGCATGACCTTTTGTCTAATTGCAGAAATGAGGACTGCAGCAGTTGTGCCCACTTTACTTCTTTGTTATTTCCTGCCTGCCTATTTTTATTTGCATTCCTGAATTTCCCTCCCTCCCCACCTTCCCTCCACTATTTTATACTGGCTGCTATGGTTTGAATGTGTACCCAAAGTTCACGTGTTGAAAACTCAATCCCCAAGGCAGCAGTGTGGGGCTTTTAAGAGGTGATTAGGTCACGAGGGCTCTGCTTTCACAAGTGGATTAATGCCGTTGTCATGGGAGTGGGTTCCTGATAAAAGGACGAGTTTGACCTCCTTCCTTTCTCTGTCCCTCTCTGTCTCACTCTCTCTTGCTCTCTTGCCCTTCTGCCCACTGCCATGGGATGACACAGTGATCTGGAGGCACTCGCCAGATATGGGCCCCTTGACCTTGGACTTCCCAGTCTCCGGAACTGTAAGGGATGAATCTCTGTTGCCTAGAAATTACCCAGCCTCAGGTGTCCTGTTGTAGCAGCACAGAGCAAACGAAGACACTGGTTATGTTGGAGGAGGTAACTTTATAATTTATTCCACAGATTATTGGTTATCCACACAATATCATCAACGAACTAGAGGTGGAACAAACATGACCAAGAAATGAGTGAGGCTTTGAGTCCGTGCTGATGAGAAGAGAGTGTGTGTCTTTTTATTCGTTTGAAGGATGGTGGCATGATGACAGGCAGGCGGTTGTTGCTGCTATTAACATCTGAAAACATAAGTAATGGATTGATATGTGTAAAGCGCTTGAAACAGCATCTGGAATGTACAGTAAGTGTTCGCGATTACTGCGTATCGTAGGAAGTGTACATATGGATGTGGAGGAGCCCAAGGGAGGACTGTGGTGCGTTCTGTGGTCTGGCTCCTCACCATCCAACCCCACCTTGGTCTAGTGAGCCTTCTTCAACAGCAGACGCTGGGCAGATGAAAACTACATGTCCCTGGCTCCTTTGGAAGGAGCATTCGGTGCGGCCTCACAGGATGCGGCCTACGCTGGGCCAATTAGTTGCACTGGTATGTGACTCGGAAAGCAGAGTGAGGCGGACTCTGCTACATCTGCTCTCTCTGCAAGTCACAGAGATGTGAGTTTCCACGTAAAAGTGTGCCGTGTCTGCCGTGGTCACATTGCGAATAGCCTGACACCTTGAGGAAATATTTTTCTAGTATTCACCAAAAACGGTGATCTGACTCAGCAAACAGGTCATGCGCGTCCTTGCTGAAGGTGTGAAGGGCTTTCTTCCACTTTCGTCTGTCTCGGTAATGTGAATGAAAATACCAACCATCATTCGTGTCAGAACGGTAAGTGTTCATCACCTTCAAACATAGATTGGTCACAGGTACAAGAGCTTGGCAAAAGCCGCTAAAGCAACCTGTGAGAATGCATTAGGTACGTGGAATCTACAATAAAGAATATTTTATATTTTATTATTGTTTCTTAATTGTGTGCCATATACTTTATGTGAGTCAAAATTGTAATAAGGTTATGAGTGTGTGTATGTGTATATGCCTACTTTCCACCCCCCTCCATACACACACACACACACACACACACACACACACACACACACACCCTCAGAGAAGCAGTCGTCAAACATTTATCAGCACACCACTGCTAAGAAGGGATGGTCAGGCGCCAAGGAGACCAGACCTAGGCTTCAAGGCACAAGGACAGGACTGCACCCGGGTGAGACTGAGAGCCTTTTGGGGGAATTCCACCGCTCCCCGAGCTGTAGGGAGCCCGGGAGGTTGCAGGGGGATCAAATATCTTTGGCTGTCTGTCCTCCTAGGGGCAGAACAAAGGAGCCCCCTGAGTGGCACCATCCACCATGGGGCAGCTTTCTGGGGCGGGGAGCAGGGCAGGACAGCTGACCGGATGTGGGGGAAGGGGCAGTAACCAGCACAGCAGGTAGAAGAGTGGCTTGGGAACAGCACAGAGGAACCAAGCAAGACAAGGCCTGTGTCACCTCCTGGCCCTGAGATTTGAGGGGCTGGGCCTGGCACAGGAGAATGATGGGTCAACGCCACTGGCAGAGATCGGGGGCAGGGGGGAAGCAGTGTCCTCCAGACAAGGAGCACACAGAGGGCGAGAGAACGTGCCTAGAGCACGTTGAGAAAAAGTGGAGTAATATCTGAAAGAGCAGTCTTGCTAACGGCTAACAAGAAAATACATTTTTAACTCGAAGTCACTGAGAGTAGCATAAAACCTGCCTCTGAGGTTAGTAACAGGAATATCTATCCCACAGAGATGTTTACCTGGCAACTGAAGGAAGCTGAATAAACAAAAGAAGGTGTAAATCCTTCTTTACGTTCACCAGAGCTGGTCAATGCACATTCCAAAAGGGAAAAGAGTTTGTGGGAGAGGGGAGGAAAGGGTACACTACCTGATGGACTGCCATCAGAAATTCGCGGCCTGTAAAAAGGGTTTTTTGTTTGTTTTGTTTAAACGGCCTTCAAAAAGTTGCTGAGCAGACAGTAGGAGTTCCAACTCTTTCCCGCTTCCTCCAGGAGAGATGGCACCAGCTGCCTCCCGTTATCAAGAGAAGAGAAGAAACTAATTTCTGCTATCAATCTGCTACGTGAGAAATAGAAAAGGCCAACATAGCAGTTTCTCAGCTGTCTTCTGCTAATCGGGCTGCAGTCATAAGTCCCCCGTCCCCAGCGTGGCCTAATAAAGAGTCACTGGCGCTGTGTCCTCTCTCTCTTCGCAGAAGGAGTAAATAAACTTTGCGCTTCTGTGTATCCTAAACGTTGTCTGAGAACTCTTTCTCACCCGCGTGCAAACGTCACACCCTAACAATAACCATCGTGACAAGTCTGGATCTCCATAGTGCCTTTGATTACAGGAGCTCAATCAAGGCGTTTGGATTTGAATTGCTTTGACAGGTTTTATCCTGAAGTCCTAGCTTACTGTCTCCATCCTGTCCCCCACCTGGGAGTACCCGTGAGACCTTGGTTCCTCCTTCTGTAATACCTCTCCCCACGGCTCATAGACTGTCAGTCAGTGAAGATTTTTTTCTCTGGTTGGTGGAGTATATCGTCGGCTCCCTGTTAAAATGTATTCACACACTGGGGTGAGTGAGCAGCACTGAGTACTAAATCATTAAGGATCCAACAGACTATTTTGTCCCATGGCTGAGAGTAGGACTACGAAGGACGGGGACAGGACAGGAGTATTGTTGACGGCTGGAAGGGAGGATGAAAGCGGCTGCAGCACTGATTTCCAGGGAGGTCATGCGGGTGGGGTGGTGCTAGGGGCCAGCCATGAACACAAGCATCAATAATAACCTCGCAATTTGGGGAGACATTTTCCTTTAAGCTCATATGTTTTGGCTTTATTTGGGGGAGAGGTCGGAGGGGTTGTGGGGGTGGGTAGCCCCTTAGTGCCTGGCGTAGCCTGCTTTGGGAGACGCCGGGAAAGCCTTGGGAGTGGAAAGTTGCCAGTCACCTCTTGGTGGTGCCATCACGGGCACTTGGGCGCTCTTGGAACCCATCCTCCAGGGAAGTGAGTTTCGGGGCTGGCCCGGGGGAGCTGGCTGCTTGGCGGTTAGGAGCTCATTCGAACAGCTTGTCATTCTTGGAGTCTGAGAAGCTGGAGACTGGCACAGGCTCTGTGATCTGCTCCAGTTTCCCCCAGCTTGCCACCCTCGCCCTGGCCGTTTACAAATGGGGGGACTTTGGACACACAGAGGGACCACAGGGAATGGACAAGATTTTTCCCTCTGTGCACACCGCTCCAAGTCCTCAACTGCGGTGGCCATTCTCCCCTCCAGGCTAACTCAGGTCGTCTGTCTCGGCCCCATTTGCCCGGCCACACACCGCCCGACTTTCTGCTCTCCGGCCGTCTGGACTCCTTCCGCTCTGCCCCGCCCCCTCCCGGCCGCCACCTGCACCCGAAGCGCTCCTGCCCAGGTTCGGAGGTCCGAGGTTCCGCCCCTGCCGAGGTCGCGCCCTGGGGAGCCTGCAGCGCCTCTCGAGCAGAGCAGCCGGCGGGACCTCGTGAGGGCGCCTCAGTCTCCGCAGCGCCGACCACCGGCCCGACAGGGGCGCGCAGGCGGCAGGGCGGGCTTGGCGGGAACCGACCGCATGCAGCCCGCGTGCGCCGGCGCAGTGGCCATCCCGCGGTGCATTGTGGGAGAAGGGGCGGGGCGTCGTGCGGGAGCCTGAGCGCCTCAGCGGCTGTCGGGCAGGGCGGCTGGCTTCCCGGTGGGCTCTGAGGGAGAAGCGAGCAGCCATGCAGGCCCCAGACGCAGGCGCAGCGGGAGGCGCAGGCGGTGAGGCGAGCGATGCTGGGGCAGGGGGTGTCCCCGCAGGCCCCAGAGGCACTGCAGGATGTGGCGGCGCGAGAGCAGAGGGCGCTGTGGCTGACAGGCTCCCTCGGTTGAGGGGGCATCGCACGCTCCAGGGCAGGGTGAAGAGACCTGGGTCACGGTGTCGGCCTCAGCCTCGGAAGGAGGCCCTGGGCGCAGAGTGCTGGAGTCGTATCCTTTGCAAAGAGCTCCCAGGGTCAGGGCAGGGATGGCCTTGGACGGGCAAGGAGAGATTCGAGGGGCCGGGCAGGGGGGACGTCCTGAAGAGACGGTGTGTGAGGGGTCCCGGGTGGGCTGAGGGACGGCCTCAGAGGAAGGATGCCCGAGGCACGAAGTCGCCTTAACGGCATCTCCACCAGCGCCCTCACGGTGCCTTTCCTGCCCTTCGTGGAGGCGGAGATTGCCCACCTGTACCTGGCCCCAGGTGGCAGACACCTCGCAGGGACCGTCCAGCGGGAGTTCGCAGTGATTGGCAGTGGCCTGGTTCTGTAAGTGCCAGGAAGGGGCGGGGCTGAGTGGGACTGGCAGCCGGTGATGGAGGCAGTCTCAGCTCGAGGGGGGGCGCTGTTGAACGCGTGGAGACACCTAAGGGTTAAGCCTGTGCTGAGCCTGTCGCCGCCTGACGGGAGCGCTCTAAGCAAGACAGCTAAGGATTAGGTCGAATGGCCATGGGGCTGGGGCTGGGGGTCGGGGGAAATGAGGAGTTAGCTCCGCTAATGTGATTTTCCTTTTCCCTCACTTTTAGCCCAGTTACTGCTGAAAACTCTGGCCTCCTCCAAATTTCCGTCACCTCCTTTCCGTCAACCAGCTTTCCGTGGTGGTGCAGACAGACCATGCAGCGCTTTGTGCCCGGATTTTCGCTAAGCCTCGGCCGGGAAAGGGTGGTTGAAGCCCGGTCTTGTGTCTATTCCTGGGCAGCGCAGCCCTCCCTAGGTCAGTGATTCCTGTAGTAGTGGCCACTTTATTGGGCGGGAAGCTAATTGTTTGACCGCACTGACCCTTGGGTGCTCCCTACCCACTTGTTCGGATTGCTGCGTAAATGTTTGTTACCGCTGAAAATAAAACGGAGCTACTTTTCTGTGTTTGAGTTTCTTTTCAGCTGTTGCGCGTCCGGGTTTTCTCACCTTTGTCCTCGGGTTGGCGCAGAGACTCTGGGATTCAGAGAGTCAAGTAGTGCAAGGTAATGGAAGATAGTTTAGGAAACGCAAGAAGATGAAAACCAACTGGGTCTGGGTCCTGTCTCAGCATTAATTACCCGTCAGCATTTTGAAATACTTTTGCGCTTTTATAGTTTTATTACACATTAAATGTACAGCAGTCATACAAACATACAAGGTTTTGCAGGTTTCATATTAGGGCTTTTGCCCGAAATGTTTTTGTGGTGACCTCGGAGCTTTACCTCTTTCTGAAGAGCTTCAAAACCATGTTATTGAATGGATGCGTGAAAGATGCATTACAATGTAATTGTTGAGCACGTAACTTGTTCTAATTTTTTCCCCTATCGGACATAAGGATTCATAGGGAGGCTTGTATAAGCATCGCTGCATGAATGGTTGTTTCCTTCACATGGATCCCAAGAGGTAGAATTACTTTCTATTTACTTGTTTAAGGCTCTGGGTCTGCAGTGCAAAGTTGCTCTTTAGAAATTGTGCCCTCCCACCAGAATGCCGGTTTCCCCACATCCTTGTCACTGCTGGATCTGCTTCCAGGCGAAAATTGAAGAAACTTTGTTTGCATGACAAGAGCAAACAATCCAGAAACACTAGAATAAAAATTTTGTGGCTTCCCAGCCCGGTTTCAGATCAGTGAAGAAAAGTGCCAGGACGATTGGTTAAGTGTTTTGGGGGAGGGAGGGTTGTAGTGTTGGGAAAATACAACTAAAAACAAAATCACCTGCCAACTCGGGTAGCGTCTCCACAAAGGTGGAAAACAGTTTTATTATTGAATAAGCATTGCACCAGAATGTGATGCACATCATGGGCAATCTGCTAATAGACTGCAAAGACAGGAAGAAATCTCACCCTTTTACAGAGCCAAGCAGATACAACCCATTGCACACAGGCTCCCAAGACTGACAGTAGCTAGTGGGCAAGTGAGATGACTTGATGGCACCATCTCTTGCCCATAGTTCATGCTAAATTTACCTGGTAATTGGGGTGACCATATGGATTAGTTAACTGGTGTTACGGACTGAATGTTTTGTGTCCTCTCCCCGCCCCCCCCCCCATTCATATGTTCAAGTCCTGACCCCCACTGTGGCTGTATTTGGAGATGGGGCCTCTAGAGGAATAGGAGTAGTTATGGCTACGGGAGGTCTTAGGTTTGGGGCTCTCATCCAATATAATTAGCATGCTTATAACAAAAGACAAGAGAGCTCTCGTGCTCTCTCTCAGCACACACCCACTGGGGCGGAGCTTTGTGAGGACACAGCGGTGGACAAGCCAGGAAGGTAGCCCTCACCAGAAACCAAATTTGCCGGCACCTTCACCATAGATGCGTAGCCTCCACAACTGTGAGGAAGCAAATGTGTGCTGCTTAAGCCAACCAGTCTGTGGTTCTTTGTTACAGCTGCCTGAGCAGACTAGTACAATTGACTTCATCCAAAAGAAAAAAATAATAATAATAAAGAGTTCTCATATCTTTATGAAAGGAGCTACATTTGCAACTGGGAGCAAGGTGCCCACTGAAGTTAGGCTTCAGTCCTCACGCAGAAACTGGCAGATAGGGGTGCTCTCTCCCCTGATGTTTACATCTCAAAGAGAGGGTTCCTAGGTCCTTGAAAAAGACCTTCCTGGGTGACAAAGCTGCCAAGAAGCTTTTTAGCTTTTAAGAATGTTTACGCCCTTTTCAAAAGAGACAGAGAAAGAACTTAGTGAATGCTTTGACAGTGTGGTCCTCAACCCCTGCGGACCGGTACCGGCTTGTGGCCTGTTAGGAACCCGGCCAAACAGCAGTGGGCGGAGCTTCATCTGTATTTACAGCCACTCCCCATGGTTCCCATCACCACCTGAGCTCCGTCCGCCTCCTGTCGGATGGGTCACTGTCTCCCATCACCCCCAGATGGGACCGCCTAGTTGCAAGAAAAGAAGCTCAGGGGCTCCCACTGATTCTGCGTTATGGTGAGTTGTATAATTATGTCATTATATATTACCATGTAATAGTGATAGAAATAAAGTGCACAATAAATGTCATGGGCTTGAATCATCCCAAAGCCACCCCCCCCCCCGCACCCCCAGGTCCATGGAAAAATTGTCTTCCAAGAAACCGGTCCCTGGTGCCAAAAAGGTTGGCGACAGCTGCTTTGACAAATGAGAGGAGGAGGAGTCTCTTCCCTTAATCTTCAACAGGGAGAATTAAGCCTCTTATTCTTATTAACAGTTTGCATGTGTCCTTACTCTCTCTAAAACACGACGTGTCCTGCAAACTTGCTGAACTCACTAATCAGTCTAGTAGCTCCTTTGTCAGATCTTCTACGTAGACGGTCATGTCTGCAAACAGAGGCAGCTTTTCTTCTTCCTCCTCGCCGATCTGGACGCTTTTCGCTGCCTGGTTTCTCTCCTCATAATGGGTTGCATTTTCCTGCTTCTGTGCACCCCTGGTAGTTTTCGACTCGATGCAAGACGTTGCGCCTTTTTCCTAGACTGCTGGGTATTTCTGTTTTCCTAGACATGTCCATGAGCTGTGTTCTGGGATGCTGTTAAGTTACTTGGAAACAGTTTGATCCTTGCTTTGAAGTCTTGCTTTGAAGATGTGCCGCTTGGGACCAGGGCAGCTCTTAGTGTACGATGAATTTTCCCACGCTACGGAGGCGAGACCCTTCTGAGCGCCCTGGCCGATGATAAGGCTCTCCGTCCTGGCGGATGGGAACAGCCACCAGTCCCTGCCCTGCTTGAGCACTGGGCAGAGTTACCTTGCATTTTCTCAGTGGGTTTGAGGGGGGGTACTTCCCCTGGCCTCAGGGTAGTTCCCTCACAATGCTTGTGCTCATCAGTGGTCTGTCTGCCGACTGCTCGACTAGTCAGGCGAGACCCTCTGTGGATACCGAGGGTTCGTTCCCTCTGCAGCTCTTCTCTCTGGTCCTCTGCCCAGCAAACCGCAGCTGCTGGGACACTCTGACCCATCTCCTAAACTCTGGGTGTCCACTGGGCTCCACCAGGAAACTCTTGCTTTTTCCCTCTTTCTTTCTTTCTTTCTTTCTTTCTTTCTTTCTTTCTTTCTTTCTTTCTTTTTTCTTTCTTTCTTTCTTTCTTCTTTCTTTCTTTCTTTCTTTCTTTCTTTCTTTCTTTCTTTCTTTCTTTCTTTCTTTCTTTCTTTCTTTCTTTCTTTCTTTCTCTTTTTGACAGAGTCTCACTCTGTTGCCTGGGCTAGAGGCTAGAGTGCCATGGCATCAGCCTAGCTCACAGCAACCTCAAACTCCTGGGCTCAAGCGATCCTCCTGCCTCAGCCTCCCGAGTAGCTGGGACTACAGGCATGCGCCACCATGCCCAGCTAATTTTTTGTCTATATATTTTTAGTTGACCAATTAATTTCTTTCTATTTTTAGTAGAGACGGGGTCTCGCTCTTGATCAAGCTGGTTTTGAACTGCTGACCTTGAGCGATCCACCCACCTCGGCCTCCCAGAGTGCTAGGATTACAGGCGCGAGCCACCTCGACCGGCCTTGATTCATATTTTATAGACATTAATTACTGATGAGTCGTCGAGAATTTAGCTCTTTTACAACACTATCTGCTCTGCCTCCCCCACCTCACCCTCCCTTTATGGTTCTATTAGATTCTATTCATTTCTGAGGGTTCCCCCCACCCCCACCCCGTGTTAAAAATGGCCTGGTTTCTTTTCATTTGGTTAGTTTCTGTAATGTCATCATGGTAATATTTTAAACTATCTCCCTTATTGTCCTCTGTCCTGTCTATCGGGCTGGTTCTCTCTAGGCTGACTGACTGCACAGCTGTCATCGTGGGACTTCCCTTTGTCCTTGGCTGGAATCCAATCCTGCCTCCCATGTATTGCTCTTTACTATTTTACTCCTTACTTTTGTTTAGGTGTATCTGTTTTGTAACTCAGGTTTATTGAGGTACAATTTTCATGCTGTAAAATTCACACCTTTTTGGTGTACTGTCCTGTGAATTTTTGCAGGTGCATACAGCCGGTTGCCACCACCACGACATTTCCAGCTCCCCAAATGTTCCCTCCTGCGTGTATCTAATCAACTCCTCCCCCAGTCCCTGGCCCCGGGAACTCTTAAGAGTCAGGTGAAACAAAGGACAGCCCTTTTGCTGGCTCTTCAGGGAGCCATTCCACAGGTTGAGACGGACAAGCACATTCTTTGGGAAGAAGGTCCACGTTGCTGCTGCTGGCACTAGCTACCTGGCCCAGGTGTGCTGGCTGTGGTCCTCATGGCTGCTGCTGATCTGCGTACTGGGGGATGTCACTGCTCTCTTACCATAACAGCAGCACCTCCTTTCTTCCCCCGTTCTTTCCCTGGTGGTTGCAACGTTTTGACTAGAGTCCGGCGTTCTGCAAAAGTTGATTCTGACGGTTTTTGCCAGCTCATTAGTTGCTTTTGTGGAGGAATGGAGCCCTGGAGTTTTCTACTACCTACTACTGTTTTTGGAGTTGTCACCCAGAAAATCCATGCATCATATTTTAATTACTAAATAGCCAAGGTCTACAGCCAAATACAGGGAGGAAAGAAGTAAGGGAGGGAGGGGTTGGGAGGGAGAGCGTAAAGAGAGAAGGAAAAAAGAGAAGAGAACAAACAGGAGAGGAGAGAGAGAGACAGAGAGAGAGAATAAGGAAGCAAGCAAGCAATAGTCTTGGGCTCTGGGGTAGATGCAGCGCAGCTTGCACTCAGAGGTCTTAGTGTGAGGCCATTGGCAATTAGCGAACCTATATAGTTTTTAACTTTGTTACCCCAAAGGCTACGAAAAATGGTGGTGACTCGATCACTATTTTCAACAACTGCGGCGATGTTAGAGACTATAAGTTTTATATGTCATCACTAAAGTAGTAAATGCGGATGTGTTATCCCTACATCAGTGGGGCAGAAGTCATTGCTTTAGTTGACCAAATATGTACAGCTTTTGCCTCAAACAAATAAAGATATTTGTAAGACAGCAGAAACCTCATTTGCACTGCAATTGTCATCCATTATCTTCCCAATTTATCCCTAATATCTTCCTCTGACGCTATGATGATAATGATGGTACCTATATTCTGCTATGTTTTAGTAACGATTTTACATATGTGAAAAAAGTGGGATAATTAATAATCGTAAGGTCAACTATAAATGATGCAACAGTGTCATTTGCAAATGAAAATAAAGATGTTGTTTCTATGCCAGAAAAAAATGAAAATGAATATATCTCCTAGTTGTCTGACTCTATGTCCCATAGCTAGGGCAATGAACCATCCCTCTGAGAAGTTCCTTCACTGCTCCAAAGAGTGGCCCGAGTATTTGCTAAATGTTTCGTAGGGCTATGGTTTCCAACTTTAAAGTTATGTTAACCGTGTAAAATAAAAATTGAAGCCATTCAGTGGTAATTCCAGAGATAGCACATCTATTCTCGTGTAAATTAGGGATACGGTTTGGTTATATTATAGCAGTAAGGCAGTGCCTGAAATAGAGAAGAAAAGAGAATCAAGTTTCAGAGATCTACGGTCTTAGAGAAATTATCAAGAAACGATCAGTTTGGGAAGATAAATTATGGTGATCACGTGAAAAGCTGTAATATTCACGAAATCAAGTCATGAAACAAGCAGCATATACCAAGGCGTGATAGTAATCTAAACTTAACTCAGGGTACTGTGTTGTGTAAAGATTCTAGATAAATAGACTGAACACATATCTTACTTTGGCCGGTGATTATTTTAATGCAGTGCGAAGCCAAGTGATAAATCTTGATAAGGCAATCAATGTCAACATGGAATCTACTGATATTACTATCGTAAAAACAGCGTAATCACATACACCTCGGGAGATGAGTAATGCGTAGCATTACCCATTAGATGGATTCCTTATAAATCATAGTAATGCCACACAAATCACATGACCAGAGCATCCAACATTTCTGACATTCACGTGGCTTACTTTTGAATTGCAAGAAATATTGAATGTCCCAAAACCAAGACCTTGGAAACAGCGTGATAAGCAGGTTTTCCGTATCTTCAAAGGCCATTCAAAGCTCTGCTGTGAACTCAGAAGAGCAAAATCTAGGACTTTTATCTGATTTTAAATGAAAAAGAAGTAAAATTCCCATTTAAAATTTATTTAGCAAAACGTTCACCTTTTAAAAACACAAATGCAGAAGTACCCAATTTAAACTTTCCAAGAAACGGATTCCGGTAAACTACACAATAAGACAGGGCTATAAAGTAATGAAGACAAGAAATAATGATAGTCATTGTGGTGGTTTGCAAAGTGACCACAAATCCCTCCCACCCCCGTATGTGCCTTTGTAGAGTGACTTTGCCGTTTGCTCCTCCCAACAAGGGGCGAAGCCAATTTCTCCATCGCTTAGACGTGGGCTCAACCCTGTGACTTGCACGGGCAAAGGGACATAGCAAACTTGCCACAAGCAGAGACTTTTGAAGCACTCGTACCTTGGGCATTGCCCTCTCTTGCCACGGGGGAGCCCTTTGTCACCGTGATGTGATCGAGCTGGGGCTGACCTCCTACAGGGTGAGGCAGCCATCTCACTCATCGTAGCCAACTTGGACGGGTGCGTGAAGATGTTCTAGATCATCCAGCCCCAGCCGGTTAGCCTAAATGAGAAAAACCGCCCAGTCAATGCCCACAACTGAGACCAGTAATAAATGCTGGCTTGAAGCCATTAAGTTTGGGGGCGATGTGTTTTGCAGCAAGAACAAACTGAGTCAGTCTTCACGTAGCTTTGTCTAGCTTTCATGCAACTAAACTCTTTTTCAGAACCACCATCATTACGACAAAAGGTCGAGAAAATCCAGCACGATCAAAGCAAAAAATTAAGTTGGATGTAATTTACGTTATAGCAGGATATGAAATGTTTAATTTGTCAAAATTAATATTTACCAATACTTCCCCATAGAAACTATGTTACTGCCCATTAGTGTCACAAATTCTGACGTAATATACAAGATTAGACATTACATTTGATAGACTATTTACCCAATTAAACATCGCACCCAATAAAATGTAAGGCACTGGGAAATCTTAAAATTAATTTCTCTGAAAGAGCCTTTTCCTTGATCGGATGGTTTCTCAAGATCCCGCTTTGACAGAGTCTTGGTTATCTGGCCTGGGCGAGGGGCTTTGATTCTTCCCTCCTGATTTAGTTTCTGCTGATCAGAAGAGGAAATCAACGTGGCAGAGGTGTAGGAAGGTGAGTGAAGCGCTGCTTGAGATGCTGATGGCAAGTGATGGAAAGACGAAGAGGGCAAGAGTGACAGGGTGTGACCTAGGCACTGACAAAACGAGGACCACAAAGACCAGTTAGTGCCACAGGTAACTTGCAGACGTTTGCATAAGTTATGGTAAATTCTTCTTTTCCTATTTCAGGATAAAAGGAAAAAGCATGGTAAAGTGCACTCTCACGTCCACATGAAACTGAGAGAAAGAATGTAGCAGGAAGAAAAGAAAAGAAAATGAAAAACTTGTCAACAAATGGCTTTTGTTGTCCTGCACAGCTACTGCAAGATGAGAGGCAGAACGGCCAAAGATACTCCTTTATGGCAGCTTGTGTCAATAATTCACTTCACAAATGGTCCCAGGCAAGAAACCAGATGGCAGACAGTCAGCAATCACACGTGAAACATACTGAGGGAAACATTTGTGCACACTTTCATTTCAAAAACTGAGAAAGTGATAGAGAGAGAAAATGAATTTAACTTAAACATTTCGTCAGGAAAATAAAAAGAGCAAATACCTCTAGAATAAGGTCTTTGGGGTTTTCTTTATTTTATTTGCCTGCTCATAACTAGAGCATGTGTAGGAGCGAAGCAGTGACTATAAGGCACATTACACAACGTGGTGGTTAGCTAACTGTTCCTCTCGTCATCCCCCTCCTTATTTCCCAGTCAGTCAGTTGAATTTCATAACTGATACTTTTTTTAACCTGGTTAAAAGGCTAGGGACCAGGTAATTCAGTTTCAGTGAGGTGTCAGAGTCAAAGAAACAGATCGGCAGCACAAAGCACATTTTAATGGTTCCAAACCTTTATTTGCACACCTTAAAATCCATGAAAAGAATCTGAACATAAAATTCCTTTCCCTCTCCCTCTCCTCACTCTTTTTTCTCCTTTCCAGAATTATGTGGGTTGACCTAACCTTTCCTCAGCAAGAATGACTCTTTCCTCTTTGGGAGGAAATCAAACGTGTCTAAATTAAACTTGGGTTCTGTCCCATGCTTGATGTCATGATCTCATGTGAGTTCTATTGTCGAGTTGGTGGGTAACTCTGCCATCATTATTTTTTCTTTTCTCAGAGAAAAACACACAAACATATATTCACATAGACAGGCGGATGTTTTGGTGGTTGCTCTTAAAAGGGAGGAGAAAGAGACAAAGGACGGAGAGCAAGACTGACTCGGGCATATGATAAAATGCACTTAAATAATAGGAGTGTCTAACATTTCATTTCATATTGTTTGCATTGCTGCAGCATGAACCCTCTCCATCTCCTTAAAACTTAAGTCAGGTCTTTACACAATCAAATCTCACTTGCTAGTGTGTGTGTGTGTTGGGGGGGGCAGGGTGCGCCTTTTAGGGGTTAAGAAAATTGAGGAATTCAGGAAATGACAGCTTCCTATTTGTGCGTGTGACAGGGCAGAGGGGAGTACTTGCTCACGGTACAGGGGAACAGTAAAGGAAAAATTCAGTGGTGATAGGACAGTAGAGGCAGAGGTGATCATTGGATTGTCAGTCCCCTGGAAATCCATTGAAATCTTGTGAACATCGCTGGGTGTTTCATAGGACACAGAGCAGAGTTAAAGCCAAATTTCTTAGTTTCCGAAAAGCAGGGTGATCAAAGGCAACATATGGGTTCACTTGTAATGAGAGTGTTGCAGTATCTTGCCTCTTAATAAAACTCAAACTATATTGCATGTAATTTTTCTGTCTTTTTTTGATCCCTGGGAATTTCAGGATCTTGATCTGTCTCAGTAAGTTTGTGATAAAGATTGCTCATTTTATCACAGATGTGCTGATTAAAAGTAAGTTCTGGTCTATATGAGGCTGCTAAATATTTCTCAAGGGTTTTTCTTTTAATAACCCCCTAATGGATGCATAATTCACCAGAGTTTTTAATTGCTATGGAGAGAGAAAATTAACAAGGAGGGACCGTATCCCAAATCTTTCAATGATTTTATTAATGCAAACCTAAAGGAAATCAGAGAGGAAGTGTGATGGAAATGTGTAAAAGGGGGAAATTGTGACCATGAGAAACTATGAGCCTTTGCGATGACGAGGAAGCACATTGTAACAAAATCTGGATAGATAAGCAGTTACAGCATTTGTGACCAGTGCTATTTTGATAGCTTTAAGTGAGCGTGCCCTGAGAAAAGCATAGCGCGACCCTAGCCATGTTGGTCAAGACCTGTGTTTCCCAAGGTATAATCCAAGAGCACTGAGGTTTCCACAGATCACGTCAGGAAGGGGGAAGACCTCTGATTCTCCATTTCCATTTGCTCTTTGGGGGAGATGAGGGAGGTAGTAAGATTTTATTTGGAGAAACAATCCCACATCAGAAAATCATTTATGATCCCCCCATCCATCCAACGACAATATTTGCATTGGGAATAACTACGAGTATTGGATTTCAGTGCGAAGATACTGGATATTTCTCTCAAATTCCATATGTCTATCTGTGCTTCCTCACTATAGGGCCATGTCACCAAATTTATAACACTTCACGTCTCAGAAATACAATTATGTTGTCTACGGCCATACCACCCTGAACGCACCCGATCTCGTCTGATCTCGGAAGCTAAGCAGGGTCGGGCCTGGTTAGTACTTGCATGGGAGAAATACAATTATGCGCGCCACCTAACGATAGGGATATGTTGTGGTAAGTGTGTTGTTGGTGCGAATATCGCAGAGTGTACTTACACAAACCTAGACTGTATAGCACACTGCACTCCCAGGCTATGTGGTACAGCCTACTGCTCCTAGGCTACGCACCTGTACAGCAGGTGACCGTAATGAATACTGCAGGCAATTGTGACACAGTGGTAAGTATTTGCATATCTAAACATAGAAAAGGTACTGTGGTACTACGACACTAGGACTGCTACGACATCACTAGGCGATTGGAATTTTTCAGCTCCGTTATAATCTCACGGGACCACCCTTGTATATGCGGTCTGCGGTTGACGGTAATGTCCTTATGGGGTGCATGACTATATTGAAAAGAATGACTGTCTAATACATTAAACCTCTGTAGCCCAAACTAATAGGAGAGAATGAAGAACATTTTCAGGTAGCGTAATGTCTGCTTGCTGTCTTAAAACAAATGTATTTTGTTATTTTGAAAAACATTAGATTAAGCAAGTGTGAGCTAATCTAGGTGCTCTAGAGCTGTGGTCCCCAGCCCTCAGGATGCGGCCCAGTACTCGTCTGTGGACCGTTAGGAACTGGGCCAAGCATCACCGCTGGAAAAGTTGTCTTCCATGAAACTTAGGAACCTGGTCGCACAGCAGCAGGGTGAGCAGTGGGCGAGGGAGTGAAGCTTCATCTGTGTTTACAGCCACTCCCCGTCGCTGGCATCACCGCCTGATCTCTGCCTCCCCTCTAACTGCCCCCGCCCCATCCATGGAAAAATTGTCTTCCATCAAACCCATCCCTGGTGCCAAAAGGTTGGGGACCGCTGCTCTAGAGTCCCAGTGCCTAGAGGGGACATTGTATTCACACCCTGCCTGCGTGAGGCTCCATGCTTCTTTCCAAGTTGGTGGGTCTCTCCTCCTGTGTATCTCTGTTCTTCAAATAGTTCTTAGCTCACACACCTCCTAAAATATATTTTTAAAAAACTACGTCCCCTCAAATGTTTTCCACATGATAGTTGAAAAGATTTGCTATCAAGAGTCTAATATTTGCAAGGGGTGAAATATCTGACTTAGTGTATATCGTATTTGTGTTTGAACTGCAAGTGCCAACTAACCTACATCATCAGTAAACCAGCCCAACTTTCTATCAGAAAACGTTGAACTTTGTTTTTCGGTTGCAATAAATGGGTCCGTATTGTTCCGCGATAACTAACTTGCCTTTGATGTATAACAGAGATAATAGATATGACTAGGTAGATAGTGTTAACTGAAAAAAGAAGATTGACACAGAGGTCTAAGGAAACAGCATTTATTTGGGAAACAAAGAATTGCAATTTGAGTACGCTGAATCAAGGCAGCCCTGAATTGTGTCCCGTATGGCAGCACAGAAGAGGTTTTTTTACAGAAGATTTACACACACACAAGTTGTTTTGGAAGGCAGTTCATTGGCCAGGCGGAAATCCTAAATCGCAAGCTTGTTCTGATTGGTTAGTTAGTTAGGGTACTCCCAGCTGTGAGATGTTGAAGGCCAGCAGATACTGACTTCAGTTGTTTATCCAAGTCCGTTGGAACATTCTGTGGTTTGTCCTTTAGCCAGTGTGGGTGCAATCCTCTCACAATCTCCTGACTCCACTTTAGAAAGCCATAGCCTCAGTTACTTCATTTTCTCTCACAATAGATAGATAGATATGACAGATGATAGGAAGGAAGGAAAGAAAGGAGGAATGGAGGGAGGGAGGCAGATATTTTTGGCCATGAATTTGTCATCTGGATGAATGTGTATGCTGCCTCGTCAATAGTTCTTGGCTTGGTTTTGTTTTGTTTTGTTTTTTAACTGTGGTAAAGTCAGTTAACACAAGATGTACCACGTTAAGTACATGTTAAAATGTGCAATTTTAAGTGTACAGTTCAGTAGTCTTAAGTATATTCACATCGTTGTACAAAAGATCTCCAGAATTTTTCTCCTTGCCAAGATGAAACTCTACACCTGTTAATCAACAACTTCCTATTGCACCCCCTGCCCTGCCGCTCGACTTTCTGAATGAATCTGAATGACTTTCTCTATGAATTTGACTACTCTAGGGATCTCACGTAAGAAGAATCATACAGTATTTGTCTTGTTGTGACTGGCTCATTTTACTTAGCATAATGTACTCAAGATTCATCCGTGTTATAGCATACAACAGATTTCCTTATTTTTTAAGGCTAAATAATATTCCATTGTACGTATGTCCCACATTTGGTTTATCCATTCATCTGTTGATGGATATTTGGGTTGCTTCCAATTCTTGGCTATTGTGAACAATGCTGCAATGAACTTGGGTGTACAAATCTCTCTTTTGTCCGAGACTCTTCTTTCAATTCTTTGGGGCATATACCCAGTAGTGGAATTGCTGCATCATACGGCAGTTCTATTTTTCGCCTTTTGAGGACCCACCGTGCTGTTTTCCCGTAGCAGCTACAGCGTTTTACGTTGCCGCCAACAGTGGGTGAGGGTCCTTCTCTGGGCTTGTGCATGTAATTTCCCAGTTAAAGAGGCTTGCCTTTGTTTCTTCTCAGGAGCCCACACCTCTTCCTCCCCCACTGCTGGGTGTGTACCCAAAGGAAATGAAGTCATTTTATCGAGAAGACACCTGTACTCGAATGTTTAGCTCAGCACAATTCACGATTGCAAAGGTGTGGAATCAACCTAAATGCCCTTCAATTCATGAGGGGATAAAGAAAATGTGGTATGTATACACCGTGGAGTACTACTCAGCCATCAAAAGGAATGAAATAATGTCATTTGCAGCAACTTGGATGGAACTGGAGACCATTATCCTAAGCGAAGTGTCTCAGGAATGGAAAGCCAAACGCCATACTTTCTCACTAATAAGTGGGGGATGATAGGTGGGTACACACGGGCACAAAGCGATATAAAGGGCTTGAGAAACCAGGAAGGGGGGAGGACGGGAGGGTGAGTGAGGGATAAAAACTTACCCACAGTGAACACTATTCTGGTGATGGGCACACCAAAAGCCCTGGCTTAAGCATTGTACAAGATATCCATGTAACAATAACACTTGTGCCCCCTTAATTAATAATTTGAAATTTAAAAATAAATAAATAAAATAAAATAATGGTAATACTCTGTTTGGGGTGGGATGTAAGAAAATATATACTTTCATATGCAATCAGGGTTTAAATTGCTGCCAACTTTTTTGAGGACGATTTGGTGGTATACATCAAACACTTTCAAAGGGGCTTATTCTTTGACCCAGCAATTTCCCTTATGGAAATCTATTGTATATAATGGATCGCAAAAAAAGAAAATGTACCAGGATATTCACCACAGCACTGTTTATAATACTGAAACCTTAAAAACAATGGAAAGTACTGTGTACAGGGGACTGGCTAAAAGGCCTCCACATACATTCTGTGGAGTATTACACAGCCATTAAGAATAATGTGGAACATGTAGGCTTCTCCATCCGAGGTGGACATGCCAGCAGCAGTGTAAAGACATGTGCCAAGGGATGGGAGAAGCCACAGGAAACACACAGTTTATATTCCTGAAGGCTGAAACTATTTACTGGGAATGCCTTAAAACAGTATGTTCATATATCAATATAAACATGACAAAGCTAGGAAGGAAAGACGAATAGCTGCTCTATTGTTTTCATATTCTAAATAAGCTTGGGCAGGCTATGCAGCTGACCCTCTGACCTTGCATATATTTTGCACTTGCATGGAGTTGGCCCAGACTCACGGGGTGTGTGGTCACACCCCTGCAGGCTGCACGCTGCCACCTGCACGTTTGGGTAGAGACGCTTTAGAAGGACAAACAGCTGTGGGAGGCCACACGCCAAGGCGTCAGCGTCCTTGTGAGGGACCTGCTGTGCTGCACGTACAGGCCACCTGCGATTCCCTCTTTCTGCCTTCCCCGACTTCTTTCTCACAAGGATCACGTGTGTTTTATCATCAAAACAGGAAAAAGAGGAATAAAAGTACTCCGACAGGGGCAAGAAGGCTCGGGAGCAGCAGCAGTGTGGCAGAAGGGGTCTGGTGTGTGCTCTGTGTCCCCTGCACTGTGGGTCAAACACACTCGAGACTCAAACAAGATGACCGTGTCGTCAGAACCGGCCCCTCCGGCCCCGGTGTCCACCCCCTCACCCACCCTCTGAATCCCCAACACCGAGGCCCCCCAACCCGTCCACGCCTTCTCCTGTCGCCTGGGCTTGGCGCGTGGGGTCTGTGAGCTTGGCCGCGGTAGTCAGTTGCTCAGACTGACCCAGCCTGTCTGTGTGAGGCCATGCAGCTGAACCTGTGATCCGGCACAGCGGAGGCGCAGGCCATGGGTCCCGGGGAGCACACGGGATGCCACCTCCCCAGTTGCCCTGTCTGGGCACCTCCCGGACTCATGGCTAACTTTGTCCCGGTCTCCCCACCCCTCTCCTTTCCACCCCGTGATTTTCCCACTGCTGCCACCAGGGTCTCGTCGCTGAGGTGGGGATCTGGGGGCGCCATCCCGGCATGCCTTCCTGGCCGGGGTTCCTCCTCCAGGGTCATCTGGAAGGCACAGCTTGGCCAGCTTGCACAGGGAGCGCAGGCCGCCTCTGCTCTTGGGCCTGGCCTCAGGGACTGACCCCAAAGCCCCCCAGATGTTCCCCAGAGTGGCCAGGGCCAGCTCAGCAGCCCCTGGCACGCACATGGGCCTCTCTCCTCGGTGCCAACCTCACCCTGCACCTCTGCCAGGGGAGTGGCTACACTCAGTCGCCAGTGCTGAGGAAAGGAAGGCCTATGCCAGCTGGCGTTCCCAGTGCAGGTTAGAGCCCCTGCCCAGAAGCCTTCCTTTGCCTCCTTCAGGAGTTCATGCTCACGCCCAGGTTCTCCGTCCTTGGAGCCTGCGCCCCACCCATCAGTCTCCCTCCTGCGGTGTCTTCGGGATGGGGCTGCGGTCCTACTCAAATACATGCCAAGTCCCTCTCCTGCTCATCGACCTCTGGGATGCAGAGCAGCCCGCCTTCCCTGGGCAGGGATCCCTCTCTACTGTCCACACACGGTTCTCCATGTGTTTGAAGACCCCCTTGCAAGCTGCTGGCGTGCAACAAAGTCCAGTCTCCTGTACGGACCAGGGTTACTGAGAGCGTGAGCTCTACACACATGCAAATGTGTGCAGATATACACACATACACAGTTCTACATCCATGTTTTTTCCATATGGACATCTAGTTGTTCCAGAACGATAGTCATTGAAAAGACTATTCTTTCCCACATTGACTTGTCTCGTCACCCTTCATGAATATCAATGGGCCAGATATGTGTGTAGGTCTACTCCTGCACTTCCAATCCAGTTTCAGGGATCTATGTGTCTACCCTGGCACCAATTCCACCCTGTCTTTTTGTGTGTGTGTGTGTGTCAATTGCAATGACTTTATTTTAGTGGCTTTTCAGGCCCCCAAAAGAGTCTCTTTTGATGAGGCTGTCA
>VSMD01012263.1:0-12886 GCA_008750895.1 Mirza zaza | reverse complement strand
CTGTCTCAAAAAAAAAAAAAAAAAAGCAAATAAATAAATAAAGTAAACTTGGCAGACAAATGACTGATCCGAGGCTACACTCAGAAAGCTGAGTGATGGCCGGGCGCAGTGGCTCACGCCTGTAATCCTAGCTCTCTGGGAGGCCGAGGTGGGCGGATCGTTTGAGCTCAGGAGTTCGAGACCAGCCTGAGCAAGAGCGAGACCCCGTCTCTACTATAAATAGAAACAAATTAATTGGCCAACTAATATATAGAGAAAAAATTAGCTGGGCATGGTGGCGCATGCCTGTAGTCCCAGCTACTCGGGAGGCTGAGGCAGGAGGATTGCTTAAGCCCAGGAGTTTGAGGTTGCTGTGAGCTAGGCTGACACCATGGCACTCACTTTAGCCTGGGCAATAAAGTGAGACTCTGTCTAAAAAAAAAAAAAAGAAAGCTGAGTGACGACTAAGAGCTACTGCTCTCTGCTGACTGCTCTATTTTGAGAAACACCTGCTGATCTCAATTGATCTTGCTCCAATTGCAATGAGAACCAAAGCAGAGGAGCAGAGAACCCAAGTTGTCCTCTGGAGTTGCAGTGGTGCAGCCCTTGACCCACAACCAGTAGAGCTTCTGAATTCTCAGTGACCTTCTGTACACAAACGCACCTGTGCGTGTGCATTACATGGTGAAGGCCTCTGTGTACATAATCTCATCATGTTTTGGTGGGGTTTTTTTTGAGGCAGAGTTTCACTCTCTTGCTCGGGCTAGGGTGCTGTTGCATCAGCCTAGCTCACAGCAGCCTCAAACTCCTGGGCTCAAGGGATCCTCCCGCCTCGGCCTCCCAGAGTGCTAGGATTACAGGCGTGAGCCACCGTGACTGGCCACTCAGCATGTTTTTTATAAACTGCTTGGTAGGGTGGTGGGTGAGATCCAGAAGTCAGCAGTATCCTCTGTCCCCCAGCAATCCCCAGCAGGAAGCAGACAGGGAAGGTTCCTGTGGTTACAAGGGCTTGGCTGGTTTATTACTTTCATTCTAATGGGCGTTTTTATGGCATGGAAGCAAAGTACGTAATATTTTATAGCCATTCAGATAGTAAGTCTGACACCCATTTCAAAGAGCAAAAGCCTTCTGTAAAGATGAGCACCTAACTACAAGGTCCTTTTGGAATCAATTGTAAGTTATTAAGTGCCAGAGCATATCTGATACACACATAAACATTTCTCTAAGTTTTCCCTACTGAGACATAAACTTTAGGGTTGATAGCACTGAGGCTATGTGGTGTGGTGAAAGGGTGTAGGTTTTAGAGGCCCACAGACCTAGGATCAAGCCTTATGGCCACTATTCACCAATAATCTGATCTTGGACATTATTTAACTTTGGTTAACCAGTTTTCTCTTTTGTAAAATGGAAATAGGTGATACCTAGTTCACAGTCTCTGGGAAGATTAAATGAGGTAATACTAAAGAAAGCATATAGAAGCAAAGTGCTGTGTCCTCCACATCAAGATGGCTTACTGACCCTTCACCACTCTGAGATATTCTTTTAACTATCTGTAGCATTTAGACCCACATACTAATTTTCCTGGACTGTCTTTTTGACCAAAGAGGAGATGGAAACTTGGTTCTTTTTTTTTTTTTTTTTTTGAGACAGTCTCACTTTGTTGCCCAGGCTAGAGTGTTGTGGCATTAGCCTAGCTCACAGCAACCTCAACACCTCAAACTCCTGGGCTCAAGCAATTCTCCTGCTTCAGCCTCTGGAGTAGCTGGGACTACAGGCATGTGCCACCATGCCCAGATAATTTTTTCTATATATTTTTAGTTAGCTAATTCATTTCTTTCTATTTTTAGTAGAGATGGGGTCTTGCTCTTGCTCAGGCTGGTTTTGAACTTCTGACCTTGAGCGATCCTCCCATCTAGGCCTCCCAGAGTGCTAGGATTACAGGTGTGAGCCACTGTGCACAGACGGAAACTTGGTTCTTAACAGTGCTCTAACTGTGAAAGAGATTCAACTCAGCACCCATTAGCTGCTAGCTGTATTCCAGCAAGTTCTGTGAGTTGCTGACCATGGAGGGGAAGGGAGAAGGGTGTGGGGGAAGGCAGGGGGATGCTAACTGTAGACTTGCTTTCTACAGGACTTTATATCATCATCATCACTGCCACTATTTTAGCCAGCTGCTAGTTCACCTAGTAAATCCTGCATGGGAATGGGAATGTGGTTGCTATGTTATCTGTCCACAAGACTTCCCTACAGACTCCTGAAGTTCCCCTTCTTTTCTGCAAACAGGAAACCAACAAAGAGACATGACAAATCCTCCCTCCCCCAACAATCTATCCACATTCTTGGTTTCCTTCTTCTTTCACTTCCTTCTACTAAGTCCCTGCCATCCTTCTCCCTCTTACTCACCCCGTCCTCAATGACTTCTGATCCTTGGTGCTGTAGGACGGGGACAACCAGGACTCCCAGCAATATTATCAAGCTGAGTACACACTGAGTCAGTTTTGTGTACAGTGATGATGTGTGTTGTGTGTGCCTCAGCCGGACTATGACACTTGATAACTCCCTCATCCTGAGTAGGAGTACAAATGAAATTAAGTTTGTCACATTTAGTTCATTCTTCTTTTTTTTTTTTTCTTTGAGACAGAGTCTCACTCTGTCACCCTGGACAGAGTGCAGTGGTGTCATCATAGCTCACTGCAACCTCCAACTCCTGGGCTGAAGCGATCCTCCTGCCTCAGCCTCCCAAGTAGCTGTCGTGTGCACAATGGCAACAGATAATTTTTCTTTTTCCTTTTTCCAACAGAGTCTCACTCTGTTGCCCAGGCTACAGTGCCATGGCATCAGCCTACCTCACAGCAACCTCAAACTCTTGGGCTCAAGCAATCCTTCTGCTTCAGCCTCCCAAGTAGCTGGGACTACAGGCATGTGCCACCATGCCCAGCTCATTTTTTCTATATATTTTTAGTTGTCCAGCATATTTTTTTCTATTTTTAGTAGAGACAGGGTCTTGCTCTTGCTCAGGCTGCTCCTGAACTCCTGACCTTGAGCGATCCTCCCGCCTCAGCCTCCCAGAGTGCTAGGATTACAGACGTGAGCCACCACGCCCAGCCTAATTTTTCTATTTTCAGTAGAGATGGAATCTCACTCTTGCTCAGACTTGTTTCTCATTTAGTTCATCCTTATCACAAACCTTGATTTTCTAGGGACATCTCAGGAGTTGGGACATACAGATCATTCTAGAAAGGAGAGTAATCCAACTGTGTATCTTTCCCTTTTTGTTTCCTTATCATGCCTTGCAAACTGCCAGTGCATTGGTTCTCAACCAGCTCCATGAAAACTCAGAGAGACAGCCTTTTTTGACCCAGTCTGGGAGGAAAGTTCCTCATAATTATTTCTATATATTTGGTTGCTTCAGAGGTGACATTAAACATGAGCACCACCATGTCTAATAAAAAGCTCTCAGGTTTCATTCGGGCTGTAGCAGGCATCGTAAATGACCCATCATAAAGACCCCACCCTTCTCTGATCCTGATAAGGCAAAGGTTAATGACCATCTCTGTTTGCCACTCTGTATTTCCTTCTACATAAGCCAGAACAGGATATCTGGAACCAATTGTTTCCTCTATGAGCTGGCCATAAGGACACTGTATTCTTTTTTCAGCGTTGAATGGTTAAGTCTTACACAAAGTAGATACCCAATAAATACTTATTAATGATCACGACTCAACCAATCAGGTTGTTATGAAGCTAAGGCCAGTCACCTCGGCCGGGCGCTGTGGCTCATGCCTCTAATCCTAGCACTTTGGGAGGCCAAGGCAGGCGGATCACAAAAAGTTAGGAGTTTGAAACCAGCCTGAGCAACAGCGAGACTCCGTCTCTACAAAAAAATAGAAAGAAATTAATTGGCCAACTAAAAATATATAGAAAAAATTTGTCGGGCATGGTGGCACATGCCTGTAGTTCCAGCTACTTGGGAGGCTGAGACAGGAGGATCACTTGAGTCCAGGAGTTCAAGACCAGCCTGAGCAACAGAGCAAGACCCTGTCTCTACAAAAAAATAGAAAAATTAGCTGAGTGTGGTGGCACATGCCTATCGTCCCAGCTACTCAGGAGGCTAAGGCCGGAGGATCGCTTGAGTCCAGGAGTTTGAGGTTGCAATGAGCTTCGATGATGCCACTGCACTCTAGCCCAGGTGACAGAGCAAGACCTTGTCAAAGAAAAGAAAAGAAGGGAACGGAAGGGAAAGGGAAAGGGAAAAGAAAAGAAAAAGAAAATTGTCGGCTGGGTGAGGTGGCTCATGCCTGTAATCCTAGCTCTCTGGGAGGCCGAGACAGGCAGATTGCTCAAGGTCAGGAGTTCGAGACCAGCCTTAGCAAGAGTGAGACTCCGTTTCTACTATAAATAGAAAGAAATTAATTGGCCAACTAATATATATAGAAAAAATTAGCCGGGCAGGATGGCGCATGCCTGTAGTCCCAGCTACTCGGGAAACTGAGGCAGTAGGATTGCTTGAGCCCAGGAGTTTGAGGTTGCTGTGAGCTAGGCTGATGCCACGGCACTCACTCTAGCCTGAGCAACAAAGCGAGACTCTTTCTCAAAAAAAAGAAAAGAAAATTGTCTTCATAGCCCCATCCTCTTCTTTGAACATTCCTTTTACCTCCTGGCAGTAAATGAACCCTGATGTCCCTGAGGATCCCATCTCCTGAGAAGCCCTCTCAGGTAGAGATGTTTTTACCTGACATCTCAGTCACCTCAGGGCCAGGTGTAGTTGTTTCCTACCTACCATTCCCTAACTATTTCTTTCCTTTCTTCCTTCAGACACCCAGCTTCTCCGAAGCCCCTGCCACCATCTGTTATCCTTCCAGCTTACTTACTCACGAACTCCCATTGTCATTGACAACCATTTCTCTTTCCTCTCTATTTTTTTCTTTCTTTCTTTCTTTTTTTTTTTTTTTTGAGACAGAGTCTTGCTTTGTTGCCAGGCTAGAGTGAGTGCTGTGACATCAGCCTAGCTCACAGCAACCTCAAACTCCTGGACTCAAGCAATCCTCCTGCCTCAGCCTCCTGAGTAGCTGGGACTACAGACAGGCATGCGCCACCATGCCCGGCTAATTTTTTCTATATATATTAGTTGGCCAATTAGTTTCTTTCTATTTATAGTAGAGACGAGGTCATGCTTTTGCTCAGACTAGTTTTGAACTCCTGACCTTGAGTAATCCACCTGCCTTGGCCTCCCAGAGTGCTAGGATTACAGGCGTGAGCCACCATGCCTAGCCTCTCTCTCCTCTCTGGTCTTCACTTCCAAACCCTGGTTAGGTTCCGGGGCCCAGCATTCTCATCCCACTTTTGCAAATGCCATCTACAACCATCTTATCCTTCTCTCTTCTACCATACTGACATGAAATATCCCATTCTGATTGAACTCAATGACTTACTCTCTCCGAGCCTGCACCCAAGCAGGTGGGCACTGCTGGAGAAAATCACACAAGGCAGATGACTGATTTCAGTCCAGCCTCAAATGGCCACTCCACACTGCCTGGCATCACATCACGTTTCCCAGGAAAGTTCACTTTCCTCCTCTAAAATGACTCTTTCTCACTTTTCCCTTTTTTTTCCTAAAAAACTCCCATAGCACAAAGCTTTAAGGGGAAATAAAATGTCTATATAGTCTAAAATTATCTCCCCAGAACATTTATTACAACTCCAATGGTTTTAACATATATCCATAAATTCTTTAATATGCCTCCCTTCATGGGTGGCTCTTAATTTCCCTCCCCTGGGGCTAAATATAGTGACTCACTTCTACTTCTAGAGTAAGAAAAGTAAAAGTAGAAACTTAATAGAGGAAGTATCTGGCAGACACCACCTTATCCAAGTGATCAAGGTTGACATAACCAGTAATAAACCATACTGATACCATGTACTCACCAACAGGATTTGGTGACAAGGGCTTACTACCTCTGTGGTATTCTTCCCGAAATCCCATAACTTCAGTCTACTCATGAGAAAACATTAGACAAACCCTGGTTGAGGGACATTTTACAAGACCAGTACTCTTCAAAAGTGTCAAGGTCAGAAAAGAGGAAAAGACTGAGAAACTCTCCTAGATTAGAGGAGACTAAGGAATATAATGACTAAGTTCGATGTGGGATCCTGGATTGGATCCTGCAATAGTGACAGAACAGTAATGGGAAAAACTGGGAAATTCCAGACCAAGTCTATGGTTTAGTAATACCATACCAATGTTAATTTCTTACTCTTTTTTTTTTTTTCCGAACTCCTGACCTCGAGCAATCTGCCCGCCTCGGCCTCCCAGAGTGTTAGGGTTATAGGCGTGAGCCACCGCGCCCAGCCCAATTTCTTACTCTTGATAAAGGTACCACAGTTACATAAAATATCATTAATAACATTAGGCGTAACTGGGTAAAGGACATATGGAAAGTTTCTGTCCTATATTTGCAACTCCTCTATAGATAGAAAATTATTTCATGCCAGGCTCGGTGGCTCATGCCTGTAATCCTAGCACTCTGGGAGGCTGAGGCGGATGGATTGCTTAAGGTCAGGAGTTCGAAACCAGCCAGAGCAAGAGTGAGACTCCGTCTCTACTAAAAATAGAAAGAAATTAATTGGCCAATTAAAAATATACAGAAAAAAAAATAGCCAGGCATGGTAGCCCATGCCTGTAGTCCCAGCTACTCAGGAAGCTGAGGCAGGAGGATCGCTTGAGCCCAGGAGTTTGAGGTTGCTGTGAGCTAGGCTGATGCCACGGCACTCTAGTTGGGGCAACAAGAGTGAGACTCTGTCTCCAAAACAAAAGAAAAAAAAAAGAAAATTATTTCAAAAACTATTTCAGAATAAAAATTAAAAATAATAACTTCTGTGTCTTCTTGTCCCCATACCCTGCTTTCAGCTAGTGAACTCACTTCCTGCGTTGTTTATGAAAGTGTCGGAGCAGAACTCTTCCATTCTCCCACCAGCAGGTTAGCTCATGCAGCTGCCACTGCCTCCACCCTGCCCTCACAATAGCAGACGGGCCCCGCTCCTCTCAAGGCCCCGCCCCTCCAGTACTGCTCTGGGTCTCCTCACCCTCCTCTCTCCCTTCCTCGAGGATGTCCCTCCTTCAGTTAGTCCTGTTTTTCCCATGTCGCCCATCTTCTTTCTCGCCAGGCTCATTTTCGTCAGCACATCAACGTGCTATATTATCTTCAAATGAGCAAGACCCTCCTCTGAGCCCTCATGTTTCTCACTTTACTACCCCTTTTTCCCTTCCCCCCTTGCAAAGCGTTTTGGAAGAGTTATCTGCATTTGTTCTCCCTATTCCTTGATTGCCATTTTCTCTCAGTTTCTCTCCATGCTGGCCACCATTCCACTGAAACAACAAATCCAGTGGACTGTTCTGTGCCACTATCCTTGACTTCACAGCAGCATTCAGCACTGTTGACCCTTAACTGTATTTTGAAACCCCTATTTCTCTTGGCTTCAGGAGTATTTTGAAAACCCCTTCCCCTAGTTTATCCCCGTGTCACCAGCCCCTGCTCCTGCAGCTCCTTTCCTGCCTCCTCCTCTTCTACCAAACCATTGAATCAGGGAGCCAGGGCACCCTCCTAAACTGTTCTTTTCTCTATCCACACCCTCTCCCTCATTACTTCATACCCTCCCTTAGCTCTAAAATGCCACCTATGTGCAGATGACCCCTATAGGGACTGGGACTTGCATATGCCACACTCTACTTGACATCTCTGTGTGGATGATCAAACTTTCCCCTGAGTCCCTTCCACCTGCAGTCCTCCCCATCTCAGCAAATGGCACTATTGTCACCCCAAAGCTGCTCAAGCTGAAAACCTAGAAGTCATCTTTGATTCTTCCCTTCCCCTCATATCCCTACATTGGTATTAGCAAATCGTATCTGCTCTAACTCCAAAAATATAACTCTTAGTTATTGATACTTCTTTCTATTTTCACAGATACTATTCTTGCCCAAATTGACATAATATCTCACCTGGATGACTACAATCATTTCTTTTCTTTTTTTTTTTGAGACAGAGTCTCACTCTGTTGCCCGGGCTAGAGTGCCGTGGAGTCAGAACCTCACACTTCTGGACTTAAGCTATCCTCCTGCCTCAGCCTCCTAAATAGCTGGGACTACAGGCATGTGCCACCATGCCCGGCTAATTTTTTGTATTTTTGGTAGAGATGGGGTCTCATTCTTGCTCAGGCTGGTCTTAAACTCCTGAACTCAAATGATTCACCTGCCTTGGCCTCCCAGAGTGCTAGGATTATAGATGTGAGCCACTGTGTTCGGCCTACAATAGTTTCTTAATTCATCTCCATTCTCACATTCACAATCCATTCTCTACAAAGCACCCAGAAGTGCTCTTTTTACAACATAAAACATGCCTGTCCTCTACTCTCTCTCTGTATCAGAATAACCTTCAAACTCCTTACCATTCCTTATGGCATTGCAGGAGATCACTCCTGCCCTCAAACTTCTCTCTTAATTACCCACTTCCAGCCCCATTGACCTCCTTCCCATTCTCCCAGCATACCTTACCTATCTTATCAATAGCAATATGAGGCATTAGGTCAAATGCATTCCAGAAATCAAGGTATGCTATTATTTAAGGCAGCTTTCAATCAAAAGTGGTACTGCCTTCCCAGAGGGCAGGAAATGTGTGGAGGCTTTTTTGGGTTGTCAAAATGACCGAGGGGATTGAGTGGCTGAAGACTAATCTCCTTGAAATGTTAGGAAGAACATCCTATCTAAAATTCAAAAGTCCTCCATGTAGAGACATCTTGTCTAAGGCATTCTTGTGTCCACAAAAAAGAATTGTGCAAGAATGTTCATGGTAACTTTATTCATAATAGCCCCAAACTGGAAACTTCTCAGTATCCACCAATAAGAGAATGAATAAATGAACTATGGTATTATTCATAGAAAACACTGACTGCTCAGTAATAAAAGAGAACAAATTATCAATAAATATTAACATGATGAATCTCAAAAACATTATGCTGAGCAAAAGAAGCTTTAAATGAAAAATTATTAATACATAGGTATAATTCCATTTATATGAAAGTGATAGCAGGACCAGCTATATAATTTCTGGGGCTTAGTACGAAATAAAAATGTGAGCTCCCTTGTTAAAATATCCTTAAGAACTTTAAAATGGTGACAATAGAGCATTAAACCAAGTGTGGCCTCCTTTTAAGCATGGGATCCTATGTTACTATACTGGCTGCATGCCCATGAAGCTGGCTTTGAGTTTTAGCACAGGCAAACCAATTTATAGTTATATATATATATAGTTGCATCTGGAAGGGGCAAGACTGATTGGGAAGGAGGCCGGGTGTGGTGGCTCATGCCTATAATACTAGCACTCTGGGAGGCCGAGGCGGGCAGATTGCTCAAAGTCAGGAGTTCAAAACCAGCCTGAGCAAGAGCGAGACCCCATCTCTACTATAAATAGAAAGAAATTAATTGGCCAACTAATATATATAGAAAAAATTAGCCAGGCATGGTGGCGCATGCCTGTAGTTCTAGCTACTTGGGAGGCTGAGGCAGTCGGATCATTTGAGCCTAAGAGTTTGAGGTTGCTGTGAGCTCAGCTGACGCCACAGCACTCAATCTAGCCTGGGCAACAAAGTGAGACTCTGTCTCAAAAAAAAAAAAAAAAAAGAATGATTGGGAAGGCAAAAATGGAACCTTCTAGAAATGATGGTTATGCTTACCTTGATAAGAGTCTGGATCACAGGAGAATGCCTTTGTCAAACTCATTTAATGTTACACTTAAAAGTTTTTCTTTTTTGTATTTGTTAATGGTTTATCTTTTTTTTTTTTTTTTTGAGACAGAGTCTCGCTTTGTTGCCCAGGCTAGAGTGAGTGCCGTGGCGTTAGCCTAGCTCACAGCAACCTCAAACTCCTGGGCTCAAGCAATCCTTCTGCCTCAGCCTCCCAAGTAGCTGGGACTACAAGCATGTGCCACCATGCCTGGCTAATTTTTTCTATACATATTAGTTGGCCAATTAATTTCTTTCTATTTATAGTAGAGACGGGGCCTTGCTCTTGCTCAGGCTGGTTTCAAACTCCTGACCTTGAGCAATCCGCCTGTCTCAGCCTCCCAGAGTGCTAGGATTACAGGCGTGAGTCACTGCACCAGGCCGTTAATGGTTTATTTATCAAGAGAAACTATTCCTCAGCCCACATATCCATAGCTCAGGAACACAGGTCAGTGACAAACTTCCATGTAAATCAACCCAAAGAAATTCTTTTATGTTCCAAAATCACTTTGCACTCTGAAAGATGCCAGCCTTCCTCATCTCCTCAAAATCTTTCATAGAATCATAATTTCTGCAGAAATCTGCGTATGCCTTCTTTCTTGGTTTAGCCACAGCAAACTTATACAAAGCTGCAACTCCCAGGGATATGATGAATGCTCCAACAATATGAATCTGGAGACGCCCGGCCAGCAGGCCATGCATCTGAGGTTTCGCCAAAGTGCTGGAAGCCATGGTAGTTACTGTCCTTTATGAGTATGCTCACCTCAACATGTCCTTCCTGGCTGATAGAGAAAGGAACTGCCAAGTTTTTCTTTTATATTGTAAGTTTTACCTCAAAAGAAAAGAAAAAGACTCTAAGCAAACATTGATTTCTAATTAAGCATAGACATGCTCAAGTATTTGGGGAGAAGTGTACTGAACTCTGCAACTGACTTTTTTTTTTGAGATAGTCTCACTCTGTTGCCCGGGCTAGAGTGCTATGGTGTCAGCCTAGCTCACAGCAACCTCAAACTCCTGGGCTCAAGCGATTCTCCTGCCTCAGCCTCCCAAGTAGCTGGGACTATAGGCATGTGCCACCATGCCCAGCTAATTTTTGTCTCTATATATTTTTAGTTGGCCAACTAATTTCTTTCTACTTTTTTTAGTAGAGACGGAGTCTTGTTCTTGCTCAGGCTGGTTTCGAACTCCTGACCTTGAGCGACCCACCCATCTCGGCCTCCCAGAGTGCTAGGATTACAGGCAGGAGCCACTGCACCCGTCCTGCAACTGACTTTTAAATGCATCAAAATAATAAGACAGATGAAAAGACAAGTGACAAAGCAAGTAGAGCAAAACATTAATGGTATAATCAAGGAATGGGCACACAGTTTTTACTGTAAAACTTTTTCAACTTTTCTTTTTCTTTTTTTTTAGAGACAGGGTCTTACTGTTACTCAGGCTGGAGTGCAATGGCCTAATCCTAGCTCACTGCAGCCTTGAACTCCCAAGCTCAAGCAAGCCTTCTGCCTCAGCCTCCTGAGTAGCTGAGATTAAAGATGCAAGCAAGCCACTGCTGCTGGTTTTATTCCTCCTGTTACTTTGTACCCATTGACCAATCTTTCCCCTACCTACCTCCCCTACCCCTCTCCAGCCTCTGCTAACCACTATTCTACTCTACTCATATAAGACCAACTTGTCTAGATCCCACATGAGTGAGATCATGTGATATTTGTCCTTCTCTGCTTAGCTTATTTCACTTAACGTAATGCCCTCTAGGTTTATCCATGTTGTCACAAACAATAGGATTTCATTCTTTTTATGGCTGAATAGTATTCCATGTATATATATGCCAAATCTTTTTTAATCCACTCATGTGTTGATGGACACTAAGATTGGATATATCTTGGATATAATTCACTATATCTTGGATATAGTGAATAGTACCACAATAAACACAGGAGGGCAGATGTCTGTTTGACATATTTATTCCATTTCCTTTGGATATACACCCAGTAGTGGGATTGTGGGATCATATGGTAGTTCCATTTTTACTTCTTTTTTTTTTTTTTTTTGAGACAGAGTCTTACTCTCTGCCCTGTGGTAGAGTGTCGTGGCATCAGCCTAGCTCACAGTAACCTCAAACTCCTGGGCTTAAGCAATCCTTCTGCCTCAGTCTCCCCAGTAGCTGGGACTATAGGCATGCGCCACCATGCTCATTTTTTCTATATATTTTTTGTTGGCCAATTAATTTCTTTCTATTTATAGTAGAGACGGGGCCTTGTTCTTGCTCAGGCTGGTTTCGAACTCCTGACCTTGAGCGATCCTCCTGCCTCAGCCTCCCAGAGTGCTAGGATTACAGGCATGAGCCACCATGCCAGGCCCATTTTTACTTTTTTGAGGAGCCTCCATACTGTTGTCCATAATGGCTCTACTAATTTACATTCCTACCAATAGTGTATAAGAAGGATTTCCCCTTTCACTGGACAAGGTGGTACCAGCCTATAGTCCTAGCTAGTCAGGAAGCTGAGGCAGGAGGATTTCTTAAAAAAAAAATTGATGTAATCTGCCTTATAAATAGACTAAAGAAAAACCATATTACCTCAGTAGAGGTAGAAAAAGCATTTGACAAAATTTAACTACTTGTGACAAAAACTCTTAGCATACTAGAAATAGAAAAAACTTTTCAATTTGATAAAGGGCAATCCATAATAAAATCTGCAGCTAACATAATACTAGTAAACAATTGAATGTTTTCTCCCTAAGTATAGAAACAAGGTAATGATGTCCATTCTCATTTTTTCTACTTAATATTATATTGAGATCCTAACAATGCAATAAGATTTAAAAGAAAGAAGTAAAACTGCTTCAAATGACATGATTGTCTCCAGATGACATGATTGTGTACTTATTAGATTCTCAGAAATAAACAAAAAAGGAATAATGAATTGAAAAATGAATTTATGATAACCTCAAAAGACATAAAATGCTTAAGATTCTTAAGGTTAGGCCGGGCACGGTGGCTCACGCCTGTAATCCTAGCTCTCTGGGAGGCCGAGGTGGGTGGATCGTTTGAGCTCAGGAGTTCGAGACCAGCCTGAGCAAGAGCAAGACCCCATCTCTACTATAAATAGAAAGAAATTAATTGGCCAACTAA
>VSMD01012259.1:0-13358 GCA_008750895.1 Mirza zaza | reverse complement strand
CATAGAGGACGGCTGCATGCAGAGAAAAGAAGGAAGGGAAGGGATGCACAGTGGGAGCAGAGGACGGAGCTGGGAGGAAGAAGAAAAAGGAGTGAGATGAGCTAATTCCTAGGAGGCCTAACTGTTCAGTAGTTCCTATTCTTGGCTTCCTATTAGCTCTGCTGTATCCTTACAATAGATCTCTTTTTTTCTTGAGCTAGCTTAACTGGCTTTCTATGCTTTCCAACTATTAGAGCTCTAATTAAAGCACTGCCAAACCAAAGAACTTTGATCTCCAATGTAAATAAAGTTAGTTGTTAGTGAAGTTAAGTCTTGCAAAACCATGAAAAAAGGCCTAGTATTCTAACACATGTAAAGCATCAACAATTTAACATCTATAGAATGCTTACAAATTTACAAATTGTATTTTCACATATTACCTAAAATATTAATTAAATGAAAATCTCATTTGGTTTTCATAATCTCATGAGATCAGTAGGGCAAAGATTATTATAATTCTCATTTAACAGATAAAAAAATCTCAAATCCAGAGAAGTAACTTGTCCAAAGTCACACAACTACTACATAGTACAGCAGAAACTCAACCTGGATCCTTTGATTATAAATTATGCACTATTTCAATATGTTAAGTTTTCTACTTAACTAAGGCTGGTATAGCATGAGGGCAATGACAATAGTCATAGTCTCCCTCAAACACACCTCCCAACCATCCTTACAGTTCTTACAACTGAACACATAGGTGCTCTTAAAGAGATTATTTTAGATCAGGGTTTTCAAATTCAGCACTATTGACATTTTGAGCAGGATAACTCTTTGTTGTGGGGGGTAGTCCTATACCTTGTGGGACCCATTAGATGCAAGTAGTATTCCCCCAATTATGTCAACCAAAATTGTCTCCAGACATTGCCAGATGTCCCAAAACTGCCTCCACATGAGAACCACTATGTTAGATATTCTAGGTCTTTCTTGTCCTGTGAAATTAGCTTTCATGTCAGAGATCAGCTTAGTGGCACAACTAGCATGTTCATGTTACAGATGAAAGAAAAAAGCTCTACAATGTAAACATCACAATGAAAACAATCTAGAGCTTTGAAACAAGACTATTTACAAAAAATCTACTGCATTAACTATCAATCTCTTTAAAGTTCATCTTTTGGTATATTCTGGCTTTTTAAAAAATATTGGCCAGGCGCAGTGGCTCACTCATGTAATCCTAGCACTCTGGGAGGCTGAGGCAGGAGGATCGCTCAAGGTCAGGAGTTAAAAAGCAGCCTGAGCAAGAGCGAGACCCTGTCTCTACTAAAAATAGAAAGAAATTAACTGGCCAACTACAAATATATAGAAAAAAAATTAGCCGGGCATGACAGCGCATGCCTGTAGTCCCAGCTACTCGGGAGGCTGAGGCAGGAGGATTGCTTGAGCCCAGGAGTTTGAGGTTGCTGTGAGCTAGGCTGATGGCACAGCACTCTAGCCTGGGCAACAGAGTGAGACTTTGTGTCAAAAAATAAATAAACAAATATAATACAATACAATACTATGTACTGGGCCCTCATCCTCAAATATGATACTCAACTGTTTTAGAGAATGATGAAGTTAGGAAGTTTTGGTCTAGCATGAATGAAGAGAAAAATATGAATCACAGATGAAAGCAATATACATATATGTAATTTAAAATTTTTTAGTAATCACATTGAAAACATAAAAACAGGTGAAATTAATTTTAGTAACTATTTTCTCTAACCCAAGATGTCTAAAGTATCACTTCAACATGTAAGAAATATAAGAAATTATCAATGAGATATTTTTACATTTTTTTTTCATACTAAGTCTTAGACACACACTTACAGCACATCTCAATTTGGACTAGCCACATTTCGAGTGCTCAATAGCCACATGTGGCTAGTGGCTACCATATTGGACAGCACAGATCTAGTCTATAAGGAAAAGGTACAAAAGGCAAAGGAGACAAAAACTAGAGTAAAAAAAAAAAAACAATCCTATTCAACAGTCTTCTATTTCTTTGTCTACTGGTAGCAATATCCAATGGTTATATGTCTGCAGACAAAGAGTAATGGGGATTTTTATGACATTTTGCCTTGGCAGTCCTGAATTCCTAGCTATGTTTCTGGGTTTATAAACTACTGATTGATGTGAACAGGCTTTTATGACAACAGTATATATAACATTATGGAGCCCAATGGTAGATTCACCCATTTTTTTGGGTAAGATTCATCTTCTATATTAGTTTATTACAATTGGCTTGCTTTAAAATACTTTACTATTTTAAAATTTGTTAGTTGCTAATAAAAGAATTATGCTACTCCAAGCCAATGACCTATATCTCTTGCATATATTTATAACATATTTTCATTTTAATAAAGTTTTACTTATACTGATTTGATGTACCATAGTATAAAAAATTCAAGTCTCATTTTATTTGTAAAATGTGAATATAAATTCAAAGACTTGAAAATTTTGCTAAGAATCATATATGTTTCAAAGCTGATGGGCTTAGTGAACTATAAACTGTGTTTATATTATTGCCACTTTGTGGGACCACTTCAGCTGGTAAACAAAAACACTGGCTATTGAGAAATATTCAAAAAATTTTGAAAATATTCAAAATTTTTGAAAATTCTAAAAAAGGAAATATTGGCTATTCAGCAATGTTCAGGAGTATCAAACTTCTGCCAGTGATTCCAGATTTTAGTGATTATTTTGTCATTTACTATTATTATAAATATAAATTCTTTTTTTTTTGAGACCAAGTCTCACTCTGTTCCCCAGGCTACAGTGCCATGACGTTAGCCTCACTCACAGCAACCTCAAACTCCTGGGCTCAAGCAATCCTTCTGCCTCAGCCTCCCGAGTAGCTGGGACTACAGGCATGCGCCACCATGCCCGGCTAATTTTTTCCATATATTTTTAGTTGGCCAATTAGTTTCTTTCTGTTTTTAGTAGAGACAGGGTCTTGCTCTTTCTCAGGCTGGTTTTGAACTCCTACTTTGAGAGATCCTCCTGCCTCGGCCTCCCAGAGTGCTAGGATTACAGGCATGAGCTACTGTGCCCAGCCTAAAATCTTTCTTGATAATAACTCCTAATAGTATCATCAGTCATTAAATGGTGATGTTAATGCTCAAGTTAAAAAGATGTGGCCCTGAAGTAATAACTGTAGGAGTTAAATATGATAAAACTCTCTGAAGAATGCAAAAAAAAACTTCTAAGAAGCAGCAGTCAGCAAAATGTTAGAGATAACTGCTGAGAAAATAAAGAGCAGCATTAAAGCAAGAACATAGTACAATGATTATATAAACTTTAAGAATACCCCCAATACAAACAGACCCCTCCCTACTAACACAGAAACACTAATTCAAAATAGTCTTGAATAATGCAAGTTTTGAATTGTAAGAGATATCGAAGAATGCATCTGTGACCACTTTGAACTTACTACAAAACTTTTAGAAGCACTAGTGCTCTAGGCTGATACCTAGGTAAGGGGTAGCCAATGACTGGACCGAGGGCGAACATCTGAATCATGGGAAGCCAACCCATAGGCCATCTGCAGATCAGGAAGCAGGCTGGCACAAAAAGTATAAACACGTTTTGCCCAATAGGAACAATGATAATTACCTAGGCTGGATTTTCCCTCTAGAATTTGGAAGTAAAAGAAACTAGAAGGTACAAAAAGTAAAGTAGCAAGGGTTAGTCCCAGTAATGATGGAGTTGAAGAAAAAGGATCCACAAACTGCCATGGTTGGGGTAGTCAGATTGCCTGGTCTCCAAAACTTCCTTGAATTCCAGAATACAAGTGCCACTTGGATTTCTGTGATATTTCTATTTCCTTAGTGCCACTCTGCATCCACTAATGAACCTCAGGACTTACAATACTTTGAGAAAGGTACTGCCTAACACATATACTGTTTTTCTGAATTGGTAAGATTTTCCTAGCGAGGTAGTGTGTTCTCTATTCTTGCTTTCATCTATAGAAGGGCCTAGAAATGCTAAGAAAGATTCTTCCATAAGGTAGCTTCACATACCTGCATTTTTTTCTCTTGCTCATTTTCTCCAATCATTCCAGTACCTGTTACACTTTCACTTCCATCAATTGATACCTACAGGAATAAAATAAACCTTAAAAACATTTTACTTTTCTTTATTTTTTTTTTTTGAGACTGAGTGTTGCTGTGTCACCCCAACTAGAGTGCGGTGGTGTCATCGCAGCTCACTGCAACCTCAGATTTCTGGGCTCAAGGGATCCTCTTACCTCAGCCTCTCAAGTAGCTGAGACTATAGGCACACACCACCATGCCTGGCTAATTTTTGTATTTTTGTAAAGATGGCATCTGGCTTGTTGCTCAGGCTGGTCTTGAACTCTGACCTCAAGCAATCATCCTGCCTTGACCTCCCAAACTGCTAGAACTACAGGCGTGAGCCACCATGCCTGGCCTTTTTCACTTTTTCTAATCGCTAATTTCTACTTCTTAATTCATAAACAATTCCCTCTATACTTTATTATTTCTTTAATGACACTCATCCTTGTATATCTCTTTTTGTGAATTACCTGCCATCCATTTCTTTCTTTCTTTTTTTTTTTTTTTTGAGACAGGGTTTTGCTCTGTCACCTTGGGAAGTAGAGTGCAGTGGCATCATCATAGTTTACTACAACCTCAGACTCCTGGGCTCAAGAGAGATCCTCCTACCTCAGCCTCCCAAGTAGCTGGGACTATAAATATGCACCACCATGCCCAGCTAATTTTTTCTATTTTTGGTAGAGACTGAGTCTTGCTCTTGCTCAGGCTAGTCTTGAACTCCTGACCTCAAGTGATCCTCCCGCCTTGGCCTCCCAGAGTGCTAGGATTACAGGCTTGCGCTACTGCGCCCAGCCAATTTCTTTTCTATAAACCCTTACCCTAGTCTCTTATTTTTCTTCCAATACTTCTTTTTAAACTTCACTTTCTTTTAAGATCAGTGCTGACCTCTTTGAAGCTGACTGATTTTGACTTTGAATTGGTAGTTCCTTGATGAAGCATGCTTTTTTGTTCTTTTCTTTTCATGAAAAATAAAGAACCAGTATCTTGGATGTTCTTGACATTGTAAAATAAATGCTGTACCTTTGCAGCATACTGCTCCAAAGCACTGATGGTGTCGGGGTCAATCGCGGCATCCCCAGTGTGTAGACCTGCCACTGTGCCGTCAGCTTGAATTGCCAAGATGGTGTCAGACTGTGGGACTTGCACTGCATGATGGATATAAGCAGTGGTGCCATCTTCCAGCTGAACCGCCTGTAATGCGCTCTGGTCATAACTATCTGAGGGAGTGGAAAAGAATGCCATTAAATTAAAGGTAAAGTCTAATAAACATTTACATACTGAGAGGAAGAAGGAAATGAACTTCTACTGAGTAGTTATTATGAGCACTGGACCATGTGTTTTATATGTGTTATTTCATTTAATCCTCACAATAATTCTGCAAGGCAGGTATAATTCACCACTCCCACTGTATCAATGGGAACTTAAGGTTTGGGAAAGTAAAGTCACTTTCCTTAGGAACCAGGAAATTAAAAAATACTAACAATTAACAGTCAAAATTAGTATGTAGAGAAATCAGAATTTGAACTCCTGTCAGTATGACTCCAAAGTCCATGGTGTTTTTATTATTATATAATACTATATATATATCAAGATATATATAGCATTGTAAAATAACAAATCTAGCCAATAACAATGAACCTGTGATTAACTTTCATCGCTAAAGAAAAAGTTGAGTTTACTTTTTCTCAACTTTAATTAAACAAATTTATTTACAAATTTAAGTACTCTAAATTTTAAAAAGATTTTCTCCTTTGGTTTCACAACTAAACAGTCTTTTGAAAACATGTTATGTCACTCTATAATAAAATATTTTATAAAGTACTAACATTTATTGAGCATTTATGATGTAATAAGCACTGTTTTAAGTGATTTTCATATGTTTGCCCATTCTGTCGTCACAACAATCCTACGATGTGGATACTTATCCTCATTCTACAGATGACAAAACTAAAGCACAGGGAAGTTAAGCAATCGCATAATGTCACACAGCTAAAAAAACAGCAGCCTTGAACCTAGATTTGAATCCAGACAGTCTGGCCACAAAGCTGTGCTCATCACTCCTACACATTCTACCTCAAACCCTGGTTCTCCCTATACAAAGTTAATAAACATTAACATTTTGCCATATTTGTTTCAGGTATTTTTTTAAATTTTTATTTAATTCCAATTAAAGACAAACACAATAGGCAAAGGACCTTGCTTAAAAAATTACATTTAAGAGGAAGAAATAAAATTGACAATTTAACTTTCAAATATTTTAGAAGTAACCTCTATTTGAAGTCTTCTAGGGGTAAGAGGTATGCTGTTTCAACCTATTGCTAGACAGCTCAAATTATTAGAAAGTTTTTCCTTAAACTGTACCCAAGTCTGCTGCCTTGTACTTCAATGAACAAACACAATTCTTCTTTCCCATGACAACATTTCAGCAGCTAAACATAGGTCTTTTTTCCCCTCACACCCCTACTTCTCCCTTATTTTATTCATATTTTCAAGCTATTTTACCTTTGGAGGTATGGTGAATAAACGCTGTGGTTCCATCTTCCAACTGCACTGCTTGACCATCCTCTAGACGTAAACTGTCCCCTGCTCAAGAACAATGCTTACATTTAGATCCCATGTTGTCCAATGTGTTCTGTTTAATTCACTTAGGAACAATAGGGTCCATAAAACATTAGCACAATGTGACAACCTACACTTGCTTTAAGAGTTTTTTGAACATTTAAGTAATTTCAGTAAAACTTCTCTGAGTGTTAAAAGGTAAAAAGATATTAGAATATTTGTTTTAGGAATATATATTAGGAGATGAAGAGAGCTGAAAGAAAGAGAAAAGAGAAGAAAATGAGAGACATATAGGATTCAGCTCAAATAACAGAAATATTCACTTAGGACTGTTGCCCATTTATCTCCAAAGTACAGTCCAGGATTCTTTCCCATTATCTTTGACAGAAAGTCTTGGTTAAGTTAAAATAGTCTTTAGATCTTCTCTGTGGCATTGACTGATCTCCATTTTCAGAAGAAAAGGGATCAGGACCAAGTTTAGGTAGTTAGAGTGAGCTGGGGGCAGCAAATACTAAAGTCTGAGAATCTGGAGTGCATCCTTTGCTATATCTTAAATACTTACTACTTTTAGGTATGGGTACATGTTGAACATAGGCAGCAGAACCATCTTCCAACTGAATGACCTGGCCATCTATTAGTTTTCCATCTGGAACAAGAGATTCAAGCCAATAAATTAGCACAAACAAAAGTTTTAAACTTTATACAATTTCAAAATGATATCAACTATAAAAACATACACTACTTAAGCTCATGTTCATCTTGATTCTTCCCTCAATGTTCTGAGGCAATTCAATAACACATCCAGTGATCCTATAGAAAGCAGAAAATCCTCCCTCAGCCATCCTTCCTCCCCTCCAATTTTCAATTAGACGAGTTCAGGAGGAAGAGTGGCTCATCACAGCAGGCTACATGAGTCGAACCTCTATATACCTTGCAGAGTTATTTAGAATCAGTGACCCTGACCATGGGGAAGCTGAAGCTAGGAAGACAGGTAAGTCAGTGCATGTGAGGCCAGTTGTCATTTTCACTCCTGGGGGCTACAAGACCCTTGTTTATATATACATGTGTTCAGTACTAATTTTTATGTGTTCCATAAAAACAAGGAGTTTGAGAACCAGGCTATTTCCTGGAGCAAAGTAAACACCAATTCAGAGACAATGTTATTAATACATAAGCAAAACCAAATGTCTTTACTCTTATGCATATTTGGTAAAAACATTAAATAATAATAAAGTAAAAAAAGCAAGAAAGGTCTTGTTAGAAATAGGTCAGAGACACTCCCTGCTCCCCTACTAATTTTGATATTCTAAATATCTCAAAAGGTAACCCCAAATTATCAAAAGAAATTTAAGTTAAATTGAAATAATTTTAAATTATCATATGCAACACAACATCTTTAGGAGAGATTGGGGAGAAAAGATAGCTAATGGGTGCTCCAACTCTGAGGTTATGAATTGCTGGTATTAACTAATCAGCCATATGTGAGGCACATACCTTTAGAATTGTGTTGTATATAAGCGGTAGAACCATCTGCAAGTGTTACTGCTTGCAAGCTTACACCTTCCATATTTTCTAAATTGTCACCATCTATTATAAAAGAATAATTATTTTCTTTAGATAACTACTGTATATGCATACTGATTAAATTATTATTTTTTTAAAAAGGAAATGAAGATTAGGCAAAAGGTAGGTTGCTTAACTTAGACTCAAATCAGATTTCTTTCAGCATTTACAAAAAAATTTTCCCTGCCTTACTGTACCCAGCATCCACACCAAGGTAAAAAGGCTTAGGTTTGTGTTGCCTTCTGCTGAATTAGGAACTGGGAAGTAAACATAGTGTTGTAAATTTTAATTTTCCCTTAAAATAAATGATATTTCCAAACCTCCATAGTCCTCTTCAAACATTACTGCTCACCTGCCACAGTTACTGCCTCTGTCAGACATAGGGTAACATGTTGAGCCTCCATTCCTCCTCCAGGAAACTCTGTCATTCCCTGAGAATCTCGATTTATTTGGGCTAACAACATCTTCTACCTTGAAGAAAAATATAGACACTGGAGAACAAAGAATAATGCATATGGAAAAAAGCTACAAAGAATATTTATGAACTATAAAAAATTGGTAATGATATAAATAGTGTTGGAACTAAGATGAAATTTCACTTAATATTCAAGGTAAGAGTATTACCCCAAAGTCCAAGGCAAATCCTCATAATTCAACAGTAAATTACTGAGCACACTGACAAATCTTGCCCATCAGTTTCATATCATGTCTAAAATTCCCATAATTAGAGTCCCTTGGGTTGAACATCATTGAAGATTCCCACTTAACCAATCCATCAGTAAATGCTATTGACTCGATCTTCAGAAATCTATCTTGAATACGGCTACATCTCACACTAACCAATCTTTCTTCTGTGTTACTTCAATAGCATTCTAACTTGTCTCCTTACTTTTGTGTTAGCCTCTCCACACTCTTCTCTCGATACAGTGGTCAGTGCCCTTTGAAGGGAAAAGTTAGCTCAAGTTCCTCTCCTGCTCAAAATCCTCTTATAATTTCTCATCAAAGTAAAATCCCAAAGTCCTTACACTGGCCTATCAGGCCAATGATCTTGCCCATTTCTTCTCATTCATTTCACTTCAGCCACACTGGCATCCTTGCTTCTCCTCAAATACATGAGTGTTTGGCTGCCTCAGGACCTTTACACTTGATATTCCTTCTGCCTGAAACATTTCCCCCAATATCTTCATTGTTCATTCCTTCACTTCTTTAAGTCTTTGCTCAAATGACCTCAACGAGAGCTCCCCTGCCCACCCCATTTCAAACTGCACCTCCCAACTGCCCAATCATGGTGTACCCTATCCTCCTTTCTTCTTCTATGTTTCTGCATAGTGCTTCTTACTTAACATATTACATGTGTTTACTTATTTATTCTGTTTATTACCTAGTTCCCCCTCCCCTAGAATGAACAAAGATTTTTTTTTTTTTGAGACAGAGTCTCACTTTATTGCCCAGGCTAGAGTGAGTGCCGTGGCGTCAGCCTAGCTCACAGCAACCTCAAACTCCTGGGCTCAAGCAATCCTGCTGCCTCCGCCTCCCAAGTAGCTGGGACTACAGGCATGTGCCACCATGCCCGGCTAATTTTTTTTCTATATATATATTAGTTGGCCAATTAATTTCTTTCTATTTATAGTAGAGATGGGGTCTCGCTCTTGCTCAGGCTAGTCTCGAACTCCTGAGCTCAAACGATCCGCCCACCTCGGCCTCCCAGAGAGCTAGGATTACAGGCATGAGCCACCACGCCCCACCGAACAAAGATTTTTATCTGTTTATTCATTGCTGACTTAAGTGCCTAAAAGTGCTTGGCACATAGTAGGCACACAATATGTATTAGATAAATGGATGAATAGATAACCGTTTTACAAAACACCATCACAACTCCCTTCTTCCTTTCTACCTCCAGATCTCATTATCTCTGTGGGCCTTGAGTTATCTCAAACAGTTGGGATAATTTAGCTGCCTTGAGCCAGGGAACTGGACCAGAAGATCTCTTGAGGCTTTTCCAGTTCTCAAGATCTGATTTTAGTGTCAATATTTGAAAGAGCAACATGTAGATAGTAATAATTTGTAATTCTATTTATATTTAGAGTTGCTTGAAGAATTTTGTTTTAGAAACACTATAAATTGTATGTACATGTACACTCTTTGGACCAAAGGTGGGGACTATGGATCAGATTCACACAAAGGTATCAGTGTTATGATAAAAGCCAGTCAGGTACAAAAGGATCCATAATCTATAACTGCTCACAGAACAAGCTGAAACTTGAACACTTCCTTGACCTCCAAGGGCTAATAGAGAAACCTCAAAGTAACACTAGTACCCTTCTGTTAAGACTCCTGATGAATATAAGGTTGGGATAGGCTAATTTTTAGTCACAAAGAGACAAATACTACATGATTCCACTTATATGAGGTATCTAAAGAAGCCAGACTATTAGAAACAGAAAGGAAAGTAGTATTTAGAAGGAGGGAGCATAGGGAGAGCTACTCAATGGGTATAATTTCAGTCATGTAAGATGAAAAACTTCAAGAGAACTGCTGCAGAACAATGTGTATATAGTTAACATTACTACACTGTATACTTAAAAATGGTTTAGATGGTAAATCTTATATATTTTTCCATCACAATTAAGAAAAATCTAAACACATAACCAAATGTTAGGATCTAGGCTGGGCACAGTAGCCTGTAATCCTAATACTCTGGGAGGCCGAGGCGGGAGGATCGCTCAAGGTCAGGAGGTCGAAACCAGCCTGAGCAAGAGTGAGATCCCATCTCTACTAAAAATAGAAAGAAATTAATTGGCAAACTAAAAATATATAGAAAAAATTAGCCAGGCATGGTGGTGCGTGCCTGTAGTCCTAGCTACTCGGGAGGCTGAGGAAGAAGGTCTGCTTGAGCCCAGGAGTCTGAGGCTGCTGTGAGATAGGCTGACACCACAGCACTCTAGCCTGGGCAACAGAGTGAGACTCTGTCTTAAAAAAATAAAATAAAATAAAATAAAATAATGTTAGGATCTGTTAAAGTTGAGTTGGTGTTTATTCAAGTATTTATATTCCTGTGTGTGATAGATTTCATAATTTAAAGAATGAAAAATACTCAAAATTACTGGTAAGAAGAAAAAGAACATCTGAAAACTGATGGTTAAAATTAGTAACTATCAGATTTCATCTCTTCATCTCTTAAAAAAAAAAGTGAAGTGTTTCTTTATTGGTTTGAAGAAACTACTTCTGGTATACTCCAACAACTTCTAAGTGGCTTCATAAATTCAGATTTTTAAATGTGAAGCCATCAGGCAAGGTGGCTCATGCCTGTAATCTTAGCACTTTGGGAGGCCAAGGCAGGAGGATTACTTGAGAACAGGAGTTCAAGACCAGTCTGAGCGATATAATGAGACCGTCATCTCTAAACATGAAGGCATTAGACATTTTTTTTTTTTTTTTTGAGACAGAGTCTCACTCTGCTGCCCAGGCTAGAGTGAGTGCCATGGCATCAGCCTAGCTCACAGCAACTTCAAACTCCTGAGCTCAAGCAATCCTACTGCCTCAGCCTCCCAAGTGGCTGGGACTACAGGCGTGCACCACCATGCCCGGCTAATTTTTTCTATATATATTACTTGGCCAATTAATTTCTTTCTATTTATAGTAGAGATGGGGTCTCACTCTTGCTCAGGCTGGTTTCGAACTCCTGACCTCGAGCAATCCACCTGCCTTAGCCTCCCAAAGTGCTAGGATTACAGGCATGAGCCACTGTGCCCGGCCATAGACATTTAAAGTTTGGTCTACCTTGTTAGCATCAATTATTACAAAAAAGTGGCTGGGCACGGTGGCTGTAATCCTAGCACTCTGGGAGGCTGAGGCAGGAGGCTTACTTGAGCTCAGGAGTTCTAGACCAGCCTGAGCAAGAGTGAGATCCTGTCTCTAATGAAAATAGAAACAATTAGCCAGATGTAGTGGTGGGTACGTTATAGTCCCAGCTACTTGGGAGGCTGAGGCAGGAGGATCGCTTGAGCCAGGAGTTTGAGGTTGCAGTGAGCTATGATGACACCACTGCACTCTAGCCTGGGCAACAGAGCAAGACTCTCTCCAAAAAAAAAAAAAAAATTATTACAAAAAAGTATTATGACAACATAAATCTAATGGTCCAGATATAAAAGCAAGAAATCCAATTGCAAATAATCTTTTTTGTGATAATGATTTTAAAAATCTAGATTACCAAATTTTAGATGTCTTTTTTGCACAAAGGCACATAAACCAGGCCTTCGGAAATTGTCAGGCTCAGGTCCTAACCTCAGGCAGGTTTCATCTAAACATTTAACAGAGAAGATATGTCTTTTTATTACTGGCTCTCAATTCCAAATTTTCCTTGTAAATTTGCTTTGTATTAGAAAAAGTTCATCATTTTAGCCTGGTCATTCATACTACTTTGATTAGCATTGGCAGAAAGCTATCTTTCGAAACTCTTGAGTTTTGTAAAGCTTTATGTTTGGCAAAAAAAGAAAAAAGAAAAAAAAAAGCACAGCCAGGGACTAAACATCTTCCATTGATTAAATGAAATTCAGTTAAGTACATAGTAGTTCAAATGTGCTGGCAAATGAGGCAGAGTTTTCAGACTCCAAAGGATGCTAAAAGGTAAAGTGTGGGGCAAGAATTCATAATACCCATTTTAATGAGGACAGTAGAATTTTCCCTTAGATGGCTGAAATGTTGAAGCTTGAACACTTTGTCCAGTTCCAAGAGAATTCAGAAACTTAATATCTGAAAATGACTAGCAGGTAGGTCAAGCCTGACACCTTTGAAATGGCAGTTGAGATATGGCCTACTGTGGCTGAAGTTAAAAATACTTGTGACAGGCCAGGCGTGGTGGCTCACGCCTGTAATCCTAGCTCTCTGGGAGGCCGAGGCGGGCGGATTGTTTTGAGTTCAGGAGTTCAAAACCAACCAGAGCAAGAGCGAGACCCCGTTTCTACCATAAATAGAAAGAAATTAATTGGCCAACTAATATACATAGAAAAAATTAGCCAGGCATGGTGGCACATGCCTGTAGTCCCAGCTACTTGGGAGGCTGAGGCAGAAGGATCACTTGAGCCCAGGAGTTTGAGGTTGCTGTGAGCTAGGCTGACACCACGGCACTCACTCTAGCCTGGGCAA
>VSMD01012252.1:0-23558 GCA_008750895.1 Mirza zaza | reverse complement strand
TGACTTCCAAGGGTACGTCGCAGAAGCCATTGCAGCTTCCCCCCTGCTCTCTCTCTTGGATCACTTGCTCTGGGCGAGGCCAGCCGCCATGTTGGGAGGGTGCTCAACCAGCCCGGGGAGGCACCCCGTGTGCTAACGAGCTCCTGTCACCCACCGTGTCAGTGAGCCATCGCAGAGGTGGATCTAGACCCAGAGAAAACTTCCGCTGGGCACTGCTCCCGCCACCAACGTGAGTGACCACAGCCCCCTGAGAGACCTGGAACCAGAACCACCCAGCCAAGCCACTTCCAAACTCCTGATCCATAGAAACTGGGGGAAGTAATATTTATTTCTGTTTCAAGCTGCTAGATTTTGTAGTAACTTGGTATGCAGCAATAGGTGATTAATACATACACCCTCCTGCCTAAAAAGCTTACTGTTTTTCTCTCCAAATTCCCTGTCCCTCGAAGCTCCGGTCAAATGCCTCCTCCTGCTTGGACCGCCCAGCCCAGAGGGGTCTCATTTGTCTCCAAGCTCCCTCACCATGCCTGTCCTTCTTTGGCCCTAGCCAGAGCCAGAAGGAAGGGCAGCTCAGGCAGACGTGACATCTGTTGTCTCTTTATTAATAAGTGACCACATAATTTATGATCCACACTGAGATATTTTTGAGAGTGAGAGGAAGTGCTATTAATAACGATCCTGAAAATCGGGAAAAACGCAGGACAGTTCCAGGACAAAGGACAACACTCGGTGGCCCTATCTTCGAGAGGTGCCAACGCCTCCTCGGAAATGTAACAGGTGGGAGGAGATTATTTAGCAGGGTTGTGGCTTTATTTGCCCAATGCTTGGATGTGCAAAAAAAAAAAAAATGTAGTGTCTTTATTTTCTTATGATAGATCTTTTTCTAGGCGCATCTCCACCCAGCTAGATGGTGAAGGGGGAAACGATGCTTGTCGCCAGCCTGATCATTTAAACAGCCTGTGAGACTGTTCAGTCGTTGAGTCCTCACCCCTCCCCTCCCCCTCTGTGCCCTCAATGTGGCACCTGGTCCTGGGGGAAGGGAGGGGGAGACTGGGCCGTGGAAGGAGAACAGGATCCTCGCAGTCTCTGTTCTGAGCCTCTCCCGGGCCCTGGAGCCCCTGGGGGACTTATTTGTCCACTGAATTTTTCCTAGTGATATCTTGGAGCTAAGGTCATCTCCAACAGATGTGGGGGTCGTGCCCTGCACAGGGGTCTCCCCCGGGGGGCTGACGTCCAGCCAGTGCCTTGCTAGCCCAGCCACGCGCCCGAGGGGCTGTGAGTCACAGGAGCAAGCCTTTTGCTAATTTGCACATGGCAACCCATGGGCCGGGGCAGGCCTGGCCAGCAACCAGACTCCAGGTTGTTTGCTTCTGGCCTCGCATTCCCAGCCTGTGGCAGCCTGTTGTCCTGATCACAGGCCAGAGCTCCCTGGGCACCTCCCTGGCCCCACACCAGGCCCACGGGGGATTCTCTGTCCCCTGAAGCCCATGCACAGGCCACGGGAGGTCGGGGCGTCTTTCTCAGGCCCCTCGACCCACATTCTTACTGCCACCTGCATCCCGTTGCCCTGGGCCCCGGGAGCCAGGGCACCTAGCCAGACTCGAGGTCCCCAGGCACTGGGGGACTTCCTCCTGCAGCGCTGTGGGACGCGATCCACTTACCCTCATGTTCTCGAATTTCCCCCATCATTTCCGGGATGATCCTTGATCTCCTCCCCTCCCTCGAGACATCTGACCTTCCGAGTGGCCTTGGGGCTTCTCTTCTCCCTTCCACCACCCTCCCAGGGCAGCAGGGGCAGGTCCGGGGCGTTTTGCAAATGGCAAAGCTCAGCGATCCAGATGGGAACTTGGACGCCTTGTTGGTGGAGTAGCGTGCACAGAAAACAAGAAGTGCGGGACGCGTTGGGCAGGCACGAGGGGGTCTGGGACCTCACAGCAGGCGAGGGGGGAAGACTAATAGGGACCCCCAGCTGCCCGGGTCCTGCCAGGCTGCTCCAAGGCGGAGGGGTCAAGTCTCGCAGGAGGGACGTTGAGTCACCCTCATTGGAAAGACCTCCCTAGCGCTCTCCACCTGCCTTCGCTGGAAGGGAACTGGGTAGCTGAGAAATACCTTTTCCCCTCCATACGCCTTGCCTTCACGGCCATTGTCCTTCTGCTTCGGTCAAGACTGTCAGCCGGGAGACTCTAACGCTGATCAGTGGCTTCTTTATTCTCTGCTCTTTCTTCTCGCCTAGGGCAGTCGGCCTCCGGGCTCTGCCCGGGGCGAAGAAGTCCATGTTGCTGAGTGGCGCTCGCAGATGTGGGGCCAGCCAGGGGCTGTGGCTGAGAAGGGCGGACGGCACTGGCACTGCCAGCCCCCCAGGAAGTCCCCCCGGTGCCCCTTCCCAGCCAATACTGACCATCATGAATTAATTTTGCTCGTGCTCCACGTTGATATAAATGCAATGATACACAGGCAGGCGAGGTGGCTCAAGCCCGTCATCCCAACACTTTGGGAGGCTGAGGAGGGAGGATCGCTTGAAGCTGGACATTCGAGACCAGCCTGGGCAACATAGTGAGACCCCATCTCTCCAAAAATTAAAAAAATTAGCCAGGCACAGTGGCACGCACCTGTAGTCCCAGCTACGCAGGAGGCTGAGGCAGGAGGATCACTTGAGCCCAGGAGTTTGAGGCTGCAGGGAGCTATGATCGCACCATTGTACTCTAGCCTAGGTGACAAAGGAAGACCCTGTCTCTAAAAACTAAATAATAAAAATAATAATAATAATTATTATTTTTTTTTTTTGAGACAGAGTCTCGCTTTGTTGTCCAGGCTAGAGTGAGTGCCGTGGCATCAGCCTAGCTCACAGCAACCTCAATCTCCTGGGCTCAAGCGATCCTCCTACCTCAGCCTCCCGAATAGCTGGGACTACAGGCATGCGCCACCATGCCCGGCTAATTTTTTTGTATACATATATTTTTTAGTTGGTCAATTAATTTCTTTCTATTTTTAGTAAGAGACGGGGTCTTGCTGTTGCTCAGGCTGGTTTCGAACTGCTGACCTTGAGCAATCCGCCTGCCTCGGCCTCCCAGAGTGCTAGGACTACAGGCGTGAGCCACCGCGTCCGGCCAAAAAAAAAAAAAAAAAATTATTAAAAATAAAATAAAAAAACACAATGATGCGGCATGTACTCCTTTGCTCAATATTATGCTGCCTTTAAATCTCAGCAGTGCACATGAGACACGCATCCACGTTGCTGTGGGTAGCAGCAGCGTGTTCGCTCTCATGGCCAGGTGTCATCCTCCCGTAGCGAAATACCCTCAATTTACTCAGCCCTCCTACACTCCATTTGGATCATTTCCATTTCAGTCATCACACGCACACAAAGCTGCTGGGAGCGTTCTTCTTCGTGCTTTATTGTGTATATCACTTGCTTCTCTTGCGATGTGTTTTTTTGTTTTTTGTTTTTTTAACATTCTTGCTAAAATAATTATTGTTTGTTCCCGATGAAAGCGATACACGTTCATTTGGAAAAGGAAACATCCACAAGTGTACATTCTCAGCAAGCCGTCATCAAGGAACCCGCATTCCATTTGGTGCTCGGGTCTTTTCACTGCGGCGACCGTGAGCATGTTGTCACCATAGCCCACATGGAGGGAGGGAGTCTTCTCTTTCTAATTCCGTTTGGCCCCGTCCCTTGCATAGGCTGTCGGCGGATATTCGCCGTGATTCTGAAGTTTTACCCGGGGGAGACCCGGAGACAGCTGCCCACCGCCGCCCCCCAGACTGACGCAGGCTGTCTGGCGTGAGAATGTGTGGGGTCGTGGGGTCGAGGGGTCGCAGGGCAGACGCCTCCCTCCGTCGCAGCCCGAACTGTCACCAATGGACCTAACGAGCTGGAAGGACAGGCTGCAGATTGAGAAGAGAATGAGAGGTGCGGCAGGGAAATTGGAAGAGTTTGCAAAACAGTGTCACTAAAGCCACTAAAAAAAGTGTCATCTTGCGCGTGAACTATTACAATGTGTCAGCTCAGTAGGATCCACGGATGAAGGTTATTCGAAAACAGAAAATTGCAGGAGAGAGACAGAGCTAATGGTTTGTCTTTTCCTCCTACTCTTAGTGCATTTCTTTTATTTTTCTTTTTATTTCTTTTATTATTTTTTCTTTTTTCTTTTTTTTTTAGTTAGACCGACTAAGTCACAAGCAATAGTCTTAGTGCACTTCAAATCGTGGCAAACTCTTCTCAATCTCTTGTTACACTCATGTTTGCTGATTGTGTTTGATCTGAGTGTCCTGAAGTAGCTCTTTGTCCTCATCTGGAAAATGGGTGAATAATAATCCCTATCTCTGAGAGCAGCATTTCTTGACCCGGGCACTCCTAACAGCTGGGGCTGGACGATTCTTTGCTGTGGTGAGCTTTACAAGATGTTTAGCAGCAGCCCTGGCCTCTACCCACTGGATGCTCGTAGCATTCCCTCTCGTTGTGACAAACAAAAGTGTCTCTAGACACTGCCGAATGTCTCCTGGGTAGGGGACAAAATAACCCCCAATGGAGAATCACAGGTCTCGAGTTCCCAAAGTTATCACACGGCATGATTCGTGTAAGGTGCTTGCAAGAGTCCCTGACACCCAACAAATGCTCAGCAGACCTTGGCCACCATACGTACAAGAAGGTCGCAGAACAGGGACCCGTGGCCTGGGCCACTTCACGTGCCTATCTGTTTATTCCGTCATCATTATCTTTTGCATCTGAGGTTCTCCCTCCTTGAAGTGCCATGGTTTAAAGAGCTTTTTTTTTTTTTTTTTTTTTTTTATGAGAGTTGCCTTTCTTTGTAGGGACAAGTATCAGAAATAAAGCTCAGAAGTACTGGCATTTGCAAGTGGCTTTTGAAACTGGAGAATGTCAAAGAAATGTAAATCATATTCTTTCAAGAGCACAAGAGAGTCTCTCTCTCTCTGAAAGCTTTTACAGCCATTAACTCGTTGGTCACCAAAGTGTTCCAGGCGGGCCCAAACGGAGCCGTTGCTTTGTTGAGTTTCGCAGGCGGAGGAGGGTTGGGCTGGCCGGACCAGGGTGGTACCGCACACGCGTGTGGCTCGTGTGTGGCTCGTGGAAGCAAGGAGACTGTTCTGTGAACAGCCAGGCCAAGGGAGACAGATGAGGTCGGGGGCGGGGGTGAGATGTCCCTGTCCCTCCAAGCAGGCAGAGGGATTTGATTGGTGGGGTGGGGACGGCCAGGGCCACACAGCCCATGACCAGGGGGTGGGGGAGGGCGCCCTCATGTCCCATCCCTCTGCTGCAGCGCCGTCAGCTTGGGCTCCCTGAGCCCAGGTGTCCTTCAGGGGGAAGGCGTCCAGGCGGTTTCAGGTCACCCTCTTGCTGGACCCCACTGCCACCGGTAGCGACAGAAAACACAACGTGTGTGTGTGTGTGACAGGGACCTCCTCCCTGATCTTTTCCTGATCGTGGCCCACAGCCCAAGTAGGTACAACCTGTTGCTGCCTTTGACTCAGTTTCCCCCCGATGCTGCCTGAAGTTCAACCTGTTCCAAGGGACTAGGAGCAAAACTCTTTGCGTTCTGCCACGTGGCCACTGAGACGAGGCCAGTCTGTGGCTCCTCCTTGAGTTATGGCCACCTGGGGTGGGGGTGGGGATGATGGCCAAGCCAAGCCACGCCCACCAGTGCCTAGCCACACCCACCTGCCACTAGCCATGCCCACCCCGCCCCCCAGCCACAGCCCCACCCAGGGCCACAGGACCTGGCCAGTCTGTCCCTGGCTGCAGCCACTCCACCAAGTTCTGAGAAGGGACTCACAGGAGACTGCTAGCTCTGGGGGAAACCTCGTGCTCGCTTTGGACGTCGCCAGAACCAATTCGATGAGAGGCCAACAGAGTGGTCCCTGGACTCTGGAACTTTCAGAACTCCACATTCAAAATGCTGCATGTTTAGAGGGGCTGTCTCCGAGCAGACGCAGCCTGCATGGCCTGGCACTGTTTGTACCCCCGCAAGGCACTTGGAAGGGCACCCGGAGGACCGTGGGCCTCCAAGTGCATCCGAGCAGCCAGTAACACTTGATTTCCCATTCTGTCCCTCAGTCCCTGCGATCCTCCACCACAGCCATTGGCCTGGAGCCGGTTTAGCCCTATGAGCGGTGCCATGCCCCTCGGAAGTTCTCACTGTCCCCGTGGGCTGGCTGGCCAGCGCTCCCCTCCAGGACGTGAGCTCTCTGAGGTCACGGCACATGTCTGCTGCACCCTTGCTTACAAGACGAAAATTACTAGCCTGCAAATGTTCACATTTCTCAGGCCAGCAGGCAACCCTGGTTGATTTGTATAAGAAAGACCGGGGGGCAAGGAGGGGACAGGCAGGTGAATAGATGAGTGATCTTTGCACCTCATGTGCATCAGAGCCACAGGGATCTCACTGAGATGCAGATTTCTATTCGGTAGGTCTGAGTGTCGCCTGAGACTCTGCTCTTCTAAAAAGCTCTCTAGTGACCCACATGCCGCTGATCCTTAGGCTGCATTTTGCACAGCAAGGGTATAAAAGACTGGAATTTTTTTTTTTTTTTGACACAGAATCTGGCTCTGTTGCCCAGGCTAGGGTGAGTGCCATGGCATCAGCCTAGCTCATAGCAACCTCAGACTCCTGGGCTCAAGCGATCCTCCTGCCTCAGCCTCCCCAGTAGCTGGGACTACAGGCACGCCCGGCTCATGTTTTCTAATTTTAGTAGATGGGGTCTGTCTCGCTCTTGCTCAGGCTGGCCTCGAACTCCTGAGCTCAAGCAATCCTCCTGCCTTGGTCTCCCAGAGTGCTAGGATCTCAGGCGTGAGCCACTGCCGTACCCGGCCTGAAAGACTGGATGTTGGGAAGGTTTGCACTTAACTGTAGAGATCCATTCCGTGGAGCGGCTTCAGCATGTGTTAGAAATGGATGGAAGAGAAAAGGTGAGTTTTTAAAAGTGTTGTCACAGCCTCAGTGTTTGGCTCTCTTCATTCTCAAGAAAGGCAAGGACCTTCCGTGCTTGTCATCTGCCCACGATGGGCCATCTTCCCCCACCGTCCCAGCTCTCCACGTCGTCTGGGGGGGATGGTTAGCCAGGTTAGCCTCCCCCTGCCCCCCACCCCGGTCCCCAGCATGTGACTGCCAGCAAGGCCAACAAGGGCTCCCTCCCTGAAATCCCAACCATGGATTTGTGCCCACAAGAAAGAACACATGGAGTGTTCTCATTCCAGCCACGGCAGCTGGGTGAGATCGTTGAGCATTTTCTGCTGCCAAGAACCTTCTGGAGGTGCTGGGTGCCTAGTGGCTCCCAGCCTGACTGTTTAGCCTTCCCTTTGCTCTGGTGTTCTCTCTAGTATCTTTCCAAGAAATTCCCTTTCTGCCTGGGTCAGCCAGGGTCAGCTTCTGTTGCTTGTAATCAAAGTACCCTAACGGGTACAGCCAGTGTGACATTTTGAGATGTTTTGAAATAATGTTTCACTTCCAGACTCTTTCTGTGTGTGTGTGTGTGTGTGTGTGTGTGTGTTTTAACCATGACACCATGTCGCCACTTAGAGACTGACCCCATGGGTGCACTCAGCACCTCCAGAAGGTTCTTGGCAGCAGAAAATGCTCAACGATCTCACCCAGCTGCCGTGGCTGGAATGAGAACACTCCATGTGTTCTTTCTTGTGGGCACAAATCCATGGTTGGGATTTCAGGAAGGGAGCCCTTGTTGGCCTTGCTGGCAGTCACATGCTGGGGACCGGGGTGGGGGGCGGGGAGAGGCTAACCTGGCTAACCATCCCCCCCAGACGACGTGGAGAGCTGGGACAGTGGGGGAAGATGGCCCATCATGGGCATGGTGTGTGCTGGCTATTTATACAGATTAAATTTGGGGTCTGTGCCCAGCACTGTGTCTGAGAGATACACAGCAGGTGCTCAGTCATTGGCCACAGAAAGAATGAGTCTCACTTTACAGCATCCATACTGCCCCCTGGCACCTGCTACCTGCCTGTGTTACCTAGGGACACTTTAGATGTCCGTGGACCACTAAAATAGCAATGGCTTATAGAAAAGCAGGAGCAAGCTTGTAGTAGCACTGGCTAATACAGCGCCTAATACCCTTGTGACCTTTTCCTCCAGTTTCCTTTCTCCTTACACTTTTTAAAAGCAAAATGTGGCAGAAGGTCAGAGCGGAGCTCGATCTTTGTTCCACGAGCATATTGTGGTTTAATTGCAATATTCCCAGTTGCATGAGAAGTGGGCCAGCATTTCCACTGTGACATGCCCAGCAGAGGCACTTAGTGCTAAGGAGTGGCAAACTATACCTACTATAAAAGGTTAATAGCCCAGCCCACGGGAGCAAAAAGATCTTAGTTCACGTCCACTCCGGCTGCTCTATGAACTAGCTGTCCTTGGGCATGCACTTAACTTCACAGAGCCTCAGTTTCCTCATCTGTAAAATGGGCATGGTGTTAATATCCTCCTCATGGGCTATTGTGAGGATTCAACAAGGCAAGGCACATAAGTGACTTGCATTCTCCCGATGCAAACCTTATTTAAGTGCCGAGAACATTCTCGGCACTCAGCAGGTGCAAGTTATTGAAACTCATGTTCTACTGAAGCCAGAGTCTGCAATTCCTCCCGCCCATTCTCAAACAGAAGATTTTTTAAAAGCATTTGATCTAATTATGATAATAATACATATACATGGGGAAAAGACAGAAAGAAAACATACTATAATCCTTCATGTTGGTCTGCGGGTGCAACATTACGTATAATAACTCTCTTCTTTCAGCTCTCTTTGTGTTCCAGATTCTTTTGCAATGAGCATGTCTATTACTTTATGACCACAAGATAAGCCCTGACAAATGCCATCTTTAAAAGAGAAGAATTTTGAGGCAAACTGCTACATGATTTTGTAGAAACTGGGTAAAAAAAAAATCCCAGTTAGATGGAGAATGAGATGTTTTCTGGTCAAGACCGTATTGGGAGGGAAATGACATCAATTTGGGTTCACGTCAGTTCGAGTGACAAATCATAATGCAAAATGAAAGTACACTGGGGTGGGGGATGGGCGGTTGAACCCACGCTGGGATTTTGCCATGTGAATCATCCAGTTAGAAATGACCTCAGGCGGGCATGCGACCCCGCCCCCTCCCCTCACCTTGGGACGGTTGCCCTGCGACTTTTCAGGACAGATGAGCAATGGTCCTATTTATAAGCCCTCTAGGAACTAAATCTACGCGCATTTCCTTCCTCCCAAGCTTTAGGCAGGCTGGATTTAGCTTGGCAGGTGCCCTCGACGAGCATCCTCCAACCTAGTTCTCCTTCTGCCTGCAAGAGGTCTGGGAAGTCGTCCCAGATCTTTCCCAGCTACCCCCAGAGGACCCTGGGTCCCCGAACAAAACCCCTGGAAGTCGGTTTTGTCCACTGTAAAATAGGGCTGGGGAGGATTTGAAGAGAGAATGCTGAGCTGGGAATTTTAAAGGGGGCCACTCAGTGTCAGAGCCCACGTGCTTAACCATGTCTATACCACCGAGGACAGGGTCCCGAGAAAAGTGGAGGCAGCTCAGGAGACGAGTGACTGGCAAGGACACTCGTGCAGAGTAAGAGAAACCCCAGTTGTAGCAAAACACCATGGAACTCAAGGACCAGGATGCTACACTGTTTGAATTTATCTGCAGCGTAGGACTGCAACACCCCTCCAGTACCCACAAAACTTTCCAGCAACCAGACTTGTGTTCGCAATGCTATCCCTGGGCCACTTCACATCCTCTGTGTCCCCAAGCACCAAAGTGACGTGAACCCAAATTGATGTCATTTCCCTCCCGATACGCTCTTGACCAGAAAACATCTCATTCTCCATCTAACCGGGATTTTTTTTTTTTTTACCCAGTTTCTACAAAATCATGTTGCAGTTTGCATCAATTTTCTTCTTCTCTTTTAAAGATGGCATTTGTCAGGGCTTATCTTGTGGCCATAAAGTAATAGACATGCTCATTGCAAAAGAATCTGGAACACAAAGAGAGCTGAAAGAAGAGAATTATTATACGTAATGTTGCACCCGCAGACGAACACCAGTGAGCCACCTTGGTAGCAGATTCTCCAGCCCCAAACCTTCAGATGACTGGGGACCCAGGTGGCCTCAGCAGGTGCAACTCCAAGCCCCAGCCACCCAGTTAAGCCACTATTTCCTGACCCCTAGAAACCATGCGATCGAACAAAAGTCTATGGGCACGTCGGGCTATTTAATTGGGGGGTAACCTGTTAGGAAGCAATAGGTTACCCAGGCTCCAGCTCTGCAGCCACCTAGGAAGGTTTGGGGACCAGTATGGCTTTGGGAGGAGTAATTCATTCCCAGCCAATTTGATTTCCTCTCGCGATGAAGTGGCCCGGCATGTGGATCAGGGCGAGGTAAGTGTGTCTCCCGCCTCGGGAGGGCTTTTCATTTGATGTCACACGCCACTCACTCCCGCCAACCTGCAGGGAAGCAGGGGCTGGGCATGGCTCACTGATTTGGCCCTGGCGGATGGATGGGAGCTTCTGGTCCAGAAGCTGGGGGAGGGGAAGGATTGTGGATACTGCTAGGGTCTGAACGTGTCCCCCAAGATTCACGTGTTGGGAAGTTAACCCTCAATGTAACAGTGTTGGAGGTCCCCACCCCCATGAACGGATTAAGCTGCTATAAAGTGGCTCAATGGAGGGAGTTTGGTCTCTTTTTGCCTTTCCTTCGGCCCTTCTGCCACGTGAGGTCACAGCATTCAGGGTGACAAGTTGGAAGCAGAGACACGGCCTTCCCCAGATGCCAGAACTGTGAGAAACAAATGTTGGTTATTTCTAAAATACTCAGTTTGTTATAGCAGCACAAACAGACTAAGACAGATACCAGTACAACACCCCATCAAGACTGATAGTCATGCTCTTCGCTGATACTCATCTTAGCACTACTGAGACTCGTCACTCCCTCTTGGGGAGCCCCGAGGTTTTCAGAATTCAGTAATCCCCCTTTTCTTGAGTAAACAAGGAAAATGGTTTCAGCCTCTCACTGCAGCACTATGACACGGCTCCTTCGAGAACCCCACAGATTTCTAGAAAGATGCACCTTCTCCTCATCAGTGGGGGCTGCAGCCTTGGTCACCCTGTCACCTGGCCCTTAGCCATCACTCTCTGCTCCTTGTGGCTGCCATCCCCTCTCCCTAGGGCCACTTGAGTGTCCTGGTGACACGGCAGCTGGCTTCCCCCAGAATGAGTGACTCAAGAGAGAGAGAGAAAGAGTTGCGATGGATTTGATGACTCAGCCTGAGAAGTCACACGTTATCATTTCTGCAATGTCCCATGGGTCACCCAGGCCAGCCCTAGTCACTGTGGGAAGGGACCATCCAACTGCATGAATACCAGAGGGCAGGAACCATTTGGGGCTGTCTGGGATGGCCACCTCCTCCAGGTACCAAACCCAACCTGGCCATGCTACAATCCTCAGAACCAGTGTTTTCTCTTCTTTCTACATTAGTGCAAAATTGGCCCATTTTCAGTGACATGAATAATTATAATGGTAATCCAAACGGACACGTGTGCACCAATTTCATCTCCCGGGAGTGACGACTGCCCCATGCTGCAGATGAGAAAATGAAGGCTCAGAGAGGTTAAGTGACTTGCCCAATGTCCCAAAGCTAGAAAGTTCTGCAGGGCTGGGAACTGAAACTGCGTGTCGTGGTTCCCAGTCCAGGGACTTCTCCATCATACGGCACGGCTGCTACCAACCCTCAGCGACACCCCCTGCCTCCTTATCTCCCAGGGCAAATGTGAATTCTAAAGCAGCTGTCGTGTAGCAACAGAGATCTCATTTTTTTTTTATCTGTAAATTTTTTTATTATACAGGTGACCCATACTCATTAAAGAAAAGCTACAAAATAGAAATAATTAAAGACTAAAAATAAAAAAAGGAAGCAAGAAAAGACATCTCCCCTATAATTCTACCACCCAGACCTACCACTGTTAATATCTTAGTGTATTCCCCTAAGAACAAAGGAAATGGTTTTAAAATACATTACATTAACAGCGTCTCCAGGGCAAGCTCTGAAGGAAGCCCCATGCACTCAGCTTCGCCTGCAGGGAGAAAGGATGTGAAACATGACCTGGTGAAGGCAGTCGGCTGTGCGTGTGTGCTTGCGTTGCACATGCGAGTGTGCACACGTGTGTACACGCCTGGTGCTTCTCTGTCCAAAGGGAGAGCGGCTCGGCACGCCAGCAATCAGCCAAGCTGGCAGGGAATTTATTACAACCTCAGGAGAGAGTGTTTCTTCAAATGAGAGGCAGGGCAGCTTTGGCTCCAGGGGGCAGAAATGGCTCGCCCTCTGGTTTGGTTCAAGTTCAAGTTCCTCTAGGCAGGCGAAGGTTGATTAAGTTTAATTCGATCCATTTGGCCTTTTAAGCTGCCTGCTGAGGTTGGGTCCCTGAGCGCTCCCAGGGCCCTCCAAGGCCTTTCATTATATTCCTTGCGATTGAAATGTCTTGTTTGCGACTGTCTCCCCTGTCCCTCCCCCAAACAGAAGGTCAGCCCCAGACAGGAGCCCCCATCTGCCTTGCTCACCTGTATCTATCTGCCTCTCGGCACCTGCCCCAGTGTCTGGCAGGTTGTTGCATTTCTCAAAACACATTTGACTGTGGCCAGGTGCGGTGGCTCACGCCTGTAATCCCAGCACTTGGGGAGGCGAAGGTGGGAAGACCGCTTGAAACCAGGCGTTCGAGACCACCCTGAGCAACACAGTGAGACCTCGCCTCTGCAAAAATTAGTGAGGTGTGGTAGCGTGCACCTGTAGTCCCAGCTAATTGGGAGGCTGAGGCAGGAGGATGGCTTGAGCCCAGGAGTTTGAGGTTGCAGTGAGCTATGATGATGCCACTGCTCTCTGGCACAGGCAAGAGAGTGAGACTTTGTCTCTAAAAAAAAAACCAAAACAAAAAAACTATGTTTGATTGAATTGGCTGCAGGGTTTAGGGAGGTATCCACATGACTGTTGCCAAGGGCACCCATAATTGGCATCTAGAAAGAACCAGACCCACTCGAGGGGCAGAGTCAAAATCCAAGGCACCTTCTCTATGTCGTCTGATTGTGACTCAGGACTCCCAAGTTCAGGTTGCCGCCACCACCTGGAGACAGAAATGCCAGGTCCACAGGACTGGAAGGACTATTCCAATATGTTCCAGGGGTCCTCAAATTTTTTAAACAGGGGGCCAGTCCACCGTCCCTCAGACCCTTGGAGAGTGCGCACTGTGGGCCCGGGACGAGTCGGCTGCTAAGCAGGACAGGCAGCGGCGAAAAAAACACCTGGCGAGCTGGATAAATGTCCTAGGGGGGCAGCATGTGGCCCGAGGGCTGTAGTTTGAGGACGCCTGTGTTAGGCACTTGTTTTGTCCTGAAACTAGTGAGATGGATCAAAATCCACTGTATTTCGTCAGTCTCATTCGATTTCAGCTTCTAAGGATTCTTCCCAAGTGCGTCGTCTGGGACCAGTGAGGTAGCGTGAAGAGCATCGGACTAAGAGGCAGATGAGCTGGGAATCCAATGCCAGGTCATCCACACTCCAGCCGTGCGAGCTGGGCGAGTTTTGTCGCTCTCTCTGAGCCTCAGTTTCCTCATCTGTAAAATGGAAATAATAACACCAGATTTGCAGCATCGAGGTGCTTAAATGAGGTAAAGGTAAGAGTTACTAGTGCAGTGACACATTGTGCCTAAGAAGACGTATTTTTCCTCCTGGGAATTTCTCCCTTAATCTTGACAGTCTGAAAGCAGTGCCAGGCACGTGACTCCCTGGGCTTTTGCCCAAGAACAGCCTCCTCCTGAATGGCCTCTATGGTCATTGGTATGAACCATACCCCATGGGATTGGGAGGTCGGGGGGGGGGGGCCCAACCCCAGGCCATGGGGCCCCCTGGGAAGTCCCAGGAGCACACTCCCAGCACCACTCAGGGTTGGCAAGGATCCCTGCAGGGGACCATGTGGGCAGGGGGCAGCTCTAGACTCTGCCCTTGGAGGTCTCCATTTTCCTTCTGCTTGGGTTGGGGCAGGGGGTCCTTCCCTAGAAGGAGTCCAGGTTTGGGGGGCTGAAGCTGACATCACAGGAAGACCAAAGACTGAGACGTCACGAAGTGGGTTAAGTTTGTCCCCGTCGGCTCCCTCGCCAATCCCCCTCTGGCCTTCCTTCCTCCCTGTTGGAGTCTTTCTCGCCAAAGGAGCTCTTGGGGCTTCGGGCTCTTTTATTGGGGAAACTTCCTTCCCTGCCAAAATGTATCCACTAGCACTTCGAGAGTGTCCGACTCTCTTGAAACCTATTTGCTTTGACAACCAGGTCCACGTGAAAGAGTTTTTGGGTGGCAGTTTGCAATAGGTGACAACCCACAATTAACTAGATACTGAAGATACTGCCTGCATTTTCTAGGCTGTAGGGCTAGGAATCGTTCCCATCCTGCCTCCGGGATCTTCTGTCTTCCCACAGCACCTGGGAAGGCAGCGACAAAGATGAGGCATTTGTCATCTCTCATCTAGACCAGTCTCCCAGCCCCATTTTGCGGATGAGAAATTTAAGGTTCTGAGGGGTGAAGTGACTTCTCCACTGTGAGTCTGAGGCTGAATCCGTGGGGGAAAAAAACCAGACACAGCTCTTTCCTACTGCCTGTTCCTAATTCCAGAACTTTCCAGCTCCAGATGTGATCTGTAGACCAGCAGCATCAATGTCTCCTGGGAGCTTGTTAGAAATGCTGAAGCTCAAATCCAACCCCAGCCCTACTGAAACCGAATCTGCATTTTAACAAGGCCCCTAGCTGATGCACACTGCGGCATTTTTACCCCTGGTTTCTTTCTTATCATTACTTCAACCCTAAGGGTCTACAAACCTCCCAGGCTGAATTTAGGCCAATCTCAACATATAACGTTCAAGGAGTCTTGGTGTCATTAAGCCCAGTGCAGTTTCCTGGGAGAAAAGATTTCTGCCCTGTTTTTTTGACATTTTTATTTTTTTCCCTTTTCCTTATTTAAAATTCTAAAATGAAAAGTCTCATTAATGGAGTTCATTTTCAGAATGGGCAGGAGAATCCAGTGCCTTGAACTTCTCGCAGAAAAAGTACGCAAGAAACTTAATAAATAATCGTAACTGGGCTGTGAAATGTATGTGAGGGCACTTAGTAAATTCTAAAGCAGGGCACAAATGTTACTTATTATAATTCCTAAGCTGTAGGATGACAGAATGATATCCTTCGTGAACCCATTCCAGGTGAAAATGTTTCTCAGGAATATGATGTGAAATTTAAAGTTTTCTAATTATTCTCATTTTATTAGACATCCGAGGAGCTAGAATAGTGGTTATCAACAGTGACTATGCGCTGTTGATTTAAAAATATATGAGCCTGGGCTCTGGCCCTAGATTTTATTTCTTAAGGTCCTGGAGGTCAGGATTGGTCAAGGGTATATTTCTAAACACTCCCGGGTGATTCTAATACAGAGCGAGATTGGAGAACCACTGAGCCGGAAAGTTGTTATTTTCCTGGTTTATAGTGAATATATGTGGGTGAGAAGTTTATCCATATTTATGACACGTGTTAAGTCTAGATTCTTCTAATTTTTGAATCTTAACAATAATCAAGCCACTAGGAGGTATCACCTGAATTGAAACTAGTGGCTGCTGGTTCCAAATGGTTTTGACTTGGCAATAACAGTTTTGTTAATTGTTCGTTCTTTCAGAATTTAACATTGCCCAGCTGGCACTTGTGATATCCAAGGCTGATCCACGTACATCCTGACAGTACAGTTGTGTTCAGGCTTGTACCCTGGTGTCAACAATTAAATTCTCAAATTCTGTATGATATTTACTCCACTGATTACAACTTTTTGACAGCACAGGTTTGAAAGGATCTCGATGAGGGTTTTAAGAGCCCTAAATTCTAGGCAATGGCTCTTTCCCTGAGTTGGCTGATTTTGGGGTCGGTTTCCTGCTCTGAACAATGAGGATGTTTGACTAGTGATTCGAGAATCTCCTCGATATCAGATTCGCCTGGAGAGATTTTCAAAGAAGCAGATTTCAAGGTGGCAGACTTTGAGGGGAAGGGGAAAGTGTTGGAAATCTGGATTTTAAAAACAGAATCCTAGGAGGATCAGCTGTGTACCGGAGCCACTGGACAAGAGGAACTCCCAAGTCCTTTTCTGCTCCAAGAATCTATGACATTAGACCTACTTAGTTAAATTCTTCTAGCAGCAGCAGCAGCAGGTCTGGGAACAGGGCCTGGCCAGAGGGCAGGGCCCGCAGAGAGATAAGACAGAAAACAGAAAAACAGAAGAAAAGAAAACAAAACAGTGAAAGGCATCCCCTTTGACTCTCTCCTTTGTATGTGCCCGAGGTTTTGTGTTTACGTGGCTTCTGTTCAGGTCTTTCATCATGGTTACATTGCTAAATATTGACTTGTCGTTTTATCACATTACCTTTAAAAAAGATTGGGAATAATGTTCTTGGAGGGAATAATTTCTTTTCCTGTTGGCCACCTCGTCTCACTTCCACTCCAAGTCTGAGCTTCCATAGGTAAAAGAATCTTTCTGGAAAGATTATTTAAAATACAGATTGCTGGACCTTCCCCCTGATTCTAATTTAGGAGATTTGGGTTGGTCAAGAGACCTGAATATTAAAATATATATATGTCTCTGTCTCCCAGATGGAGTGCAGTGGTGGGACCATAACTCATTGCAGCCTCAAACTCCTGAGGTCAAATGATCCTCCTGCCTTAGCCTCCTGCGTTGCTGGGACTGCAGGCATATGCCACTGTGCCCAGCCTTGAGATATGCATTTTTAAAAGCATTCTAGGTATCCAACCTGCTTTTAATCTCTCTGTAGAATTTAGCTTGCAGCTTTCCCAAACTTCCCTTATGGTAAGAATCCCTTGGATGGCTCAACAAATGAATGGATAATAAAACAGGGTGCATCTATACCATGGAATATTATTCCTAAAAAGGATCGAAGTATTGGTAGACACTACAGTGTGGATGAACTTTGAAAACATTATGAGAAGTGAAAGAAGCCAGACACAAAAGGCCGCATATTGTATGATGCTATTTACATGAAATGTCCTGAAGAGGCAAATGCATGGCAACAGAAAGCAGAGCAGTGGTTGTGAAGGGCTTGGAGGGGGAGAGGAATGGGAGAGAGAGCTAACAGGACTGGGAATGGAGTGATGAACTGTCTTCATACAATAGTGGTGGTTGCACAACTTTGTGAATATATTAATCATATACTTTCAAAGGGTGAATTTTTTTTTTTTTTTTTTTTTTTTTTGAGACAGAGACTCGCTCTGTTGCCTGGGTTAGAGTGTCTTGGCATCAGTCTAGCTCACAGCAACCTAAAACTCCTGGGCTCAAGTGATCATCTTGTGCCTCTTGAGTAGCTGGGACTACAGGTGCACGGCACGCCATCACGCCTGGCTGATTATTGCACTTTTAGTAGAGATGGGGTCTCACTCTTGCTCAGGCTGGTCTCGAAGTCTTGAGCTCAAGTGATCCTCCTGCCTCAGCCTCCCAGAGTGCTGGGATTATAGGTGTGAGCCACTGTGCCGAGCCCAAAGGGTGAATTTTATAGTGTGTGAATTATTTCTTAATTTTTAAAAAGGCAAAAAAAAATAAAAAAAGAGAGAATGCTTTGGGTGATTTTTTGTTTTGTTTTGTTTTTTGAGACAGAGTCTCACTCTGTTGCTCAGGCTAGAGTGCCATGGTGTCAGCCTAGCTCACAACAACCTCAAACTCCTGGGCTCAAGCGATCCTCCTGCCTCAGCCTCCTGAGTAGCTGGGACTACAGGCATGTGCCACCATGCCCAGCTAATTTTTTAGTTGGCCAATTAATTTTCTTTCTATTTTTAGTATAGACGGGGGTCTCACTCTTGCTCAGGCTGGTTTCGAATTCCTGACCTTGAGTGATCCGCCCACCTTGGCATCCCAGAGTGCTAGGATTATAGGTGTGAGCCACCTTGCCTGGCCTTGGTGATTGTTTAGACAAACAGACTCCCAGGCCACATGCAAGACCCATTGATTTATCACTTCCAGGGGAGGAACCCAAGAATCTGTTTTTTAATAAACCTGCCAAGGGATTCTCATCAAAATAGAAGTTTAGGACAACTTATCAAAAGGGAAGTTGGGCACATTGAAGGCCTGAGGCAACTTCTGCATGAACCCTTCAGTTCCAACTGTGATTGGCAGACTCTAGGATTCCCCCAAAGATGCCTATCTATGAGTATTCTGCTTCCCTTCAGTTTGGACTAGACTCACTTCTAATGAGTAGAACACAGCAGGAGTAATGGGATATTGCTCCCAATATTAGGTTTTTATAAGATTGTGGCTTCCGTCCCCAAAAGATATACAAATGGCCAGCAAACATATGAAAAGATGCTTCGTATTACTATTCATTAGAGAAATGAAATCAAAATCACAGTGAGATACCCCTCACACCCATTGGGAGGGCACTATAAAAAAATTAAAACCAAAAACTAACAAAGTATTGGTGACGATGTAGAGAACATTTGTGCATTCTTGGCGGGAATATAAAATAATGCAGTCACTGTGGAAAATACTGTGGGGATTCCTCAAAAAATTAAACATGGAATTACTACATGATCCAGAAATTCCACTTCTAGGTATATACCCAAAAGAACTGAAAGCGGGGACCAGAACAGATATTTGTACACTCATGTTCATAGCATTACTCATAACAACCAAAAGATAGAAGCAACCCGGTGTCCATTGATGGATGAAGGGATAAAAAATGTGATCTATACGGATGTCTTAGTCCATTTTGTGCTGCTATAACAGAATACCACAGCCTGGATATCTATAAAGAAATGTGTTTCTCACAGTTCTGAAGGCCAGGAAGTCCATGATCAAGGTGCTGGCAGGTGTGATGTCCATGAAAACCTGATCTCTGCCTCCGAGATGGTACTTTGGAGGTACCATGGCACCCTGGTACTCTGGGGAGGAATGCGGATGCCCACATGTCATAAGAGTGGAGGAGCAAAGAGAGAGAACCCACTTCCCAAAGTTCTTTTTAAAAGACATTAAACCCACGCATGAGGACAGAGTCCTCATGGTCTGATGATCTCTTAAGGGTCCTACCTCTTAATGCTGTCACAATGGCAACTAAATTTCAACATGAGTTTTGGAGGGGCCAAACATTCAAGCCATAGCAACTTACAATGGACGATTCTTCGGTCTTAAAGAAGGAAGGAAATTCGTACACAAGCTACAGCGTGAATGAAACTTGAGGAAGTTGTGCTAAGCGAAATAAGCCAGTCACAAAAAGACAAACACTTCATGGTTCCACTTACAAGGGGCATCTAGAGTAGTAAAACTCATAGGTTCAGAAAGTAGACTGGTGGTTGCCAGGGGCTAGGAGGAGGGGAAATGAAAGTTGTTTAATGAGTATAAAGTTTCAGTTTTTCAAGATGAAAAGCTCTGGAGGCCAGTTGCACGACAATATGAATATATTTAACACTACTAAACTGTACACTTAAAAACGGTACAGATGGCTTAAAAAAAAAATCGTGGCCTCCATCTCAAGCTCTCTCTCATCCTCTCTGGGTGTGCTTTCTCCCTGTTGCTCACTAGTTCTGTCTCTCCTTCCGATCAGCAGCTGCCACGTTGAGAGGACAGCCTGTGGAGGAACCCCACGTGGTGACAAGGAGAAGTCTGCCAACAACCAGATTGGTGGATTTCGATGTTTATCTTCAAGGCCTGCCAACATGCGAACAGGTTTGGGAGTAGATCTTTGACCCCTAAGTTGAGCCTTCGGAACTGCAGCCCTGGAGATGAACTTGACTCTAAACCTCATTACCTGGGAGTAGAGGCAGCCAGCTGAACCCCACCAGATGTCCAGCACAGCGAAGCTGTACAATAATGAAGATTTATTGTTTTAAGCCACTAAGTTTTGGAGTCATTTGTTATGCAGCAGTAGATAACGAATACACCATCAAACGCATTTTGCTCGGTCAGGTTGCAATGTAGACCCTACCGGGGCTCCAGCTGCATTTCTGATTTTTAGGATATGAAAATGTATAGATTGTGGTAGGCCAAATAATGGCCCCCTCCCCAGAAAAAACAAGTCCATATTTCTGATTCTGGGAATCTGGGAATCTGTTATGTCGCAAGGCAAAAGGGACTTTGCAGTTGTAATTAAGGTCACAAACCTTAAAATAGATTATCCTAGATGATCTGAGTAGGCCCAGTCTAATTACAGGAGCTCTTAAGAACAGAACTGTGGCTGGAGGCAAGAGAAACTCAGCAGAAATGGAAGTTGGAGAGATGCGAAGTGCGAGGGGACTTTGCCATTGTTGGAGGGGCCACACGGAAAGTACGAGAATGAACACGGGCAGGCCGTGGGGGGCAAAGACCAGCCCCTCAGCCAGCAAGGAAATGGGGACCTGCAGCCTACAACCACAAGAAACTGAATTCAGCCAACAACCTGAAAGAGCGCGGAAGCGATGCATTTCCATTTCCAAAGTCCCCAGAAAGGAACAGGGTCCTGCTGACCCCTTGACGTCGGCCTCGTGAGACCCAGAGCAGAAAAATCCGTCGAGCCAACTGGGCCTTCAGACCTGCAGAGGTGCACGATGAATAAATTCGTGTTGTTTTCAGCCACCAAGTTTGGGGTAATTTGTTATGGCAGCGATAGAAAACCTATCTATAGGAGATATTTATTGGTTTTTCAGGACTTTCCTACCAAGTATCATTGCTATGCAGACGTCGCAGGATGCTATTCGTCATTTCCCACTTATGCTGCTGAAGCAATCCTTCACTCTCTTAGTGCGTCTCTGTAGTGCAGACTTGAGTGTTCCACGCATTGTTTTCAAGGCTCTCTGGGAAAGACGCTCCTTCTTCGGGAGTTTGGCGTCTGGCTGGAGAAAGACTAAATGCCTGCTGCTTGTTTTCGAGGCTACTAATCAATACTCGCCATTAGCACGACAACTCCATGCATCACTAAACTTTGACCTCTGTGCCCCAGAACAGTCCCAAGATGCCAATTGATGTATGGGCAATATACATATTCCATGAATGCCATATCCCTTTCATAGACTTCCCTGATTAAATTTTCGAGGCTTTGGCAATGGCAAAATAATGTTGCTAATGTACCAGCAAGCCCAAGGTATTCAGAAAGGGTATTTGAATTAAAGTGATTGTGTTTAGGGTTTTTAAAAGGGTCTTTTGGCTGGACACTGCATGTGGAAGGTTGACCAGATGTCCCGTCTTCTGCACACCTAAGTGGTGCTGGTATAAAGTGTCCCTTAAGCCAGCCATGAAAATAAGCACATACTTACAGGCTCAAGACCTGAAAGCAAGCAGACTGGCCCCTCTAGAAATCAGAAAGGAGGCCCCAAATAATTTTAATCTCACTTCTCTTTTATCTGCAACTTTTGGACTTTTATTTCCCTAGAAGTATGCAGTTTTCAGGGAACTCTTCATATTGGTTTTTCATCACATAACATAGTGGTGTTCCCAGTAAAAGGTGATGATCCTCCTGTTTTCCTTGATCTGTCCAAATGGGATCGATTGCCAAACAGCTGTTTGGACTCAAACCAAATGGTTAATCTAATCAGGCTTTCAAGAGGCAGTTATTTTGATTAAAGGGATCATATATGAATGGCCTTTGGCAGCTTCTGACATCCAATGAGTGAGGCCCACACACCCAGCCCTTGTGTGGAACCAGGGGTCATTGTTGGCTCAAGTAAAAAGTTTATCAGAAGATGCATAAAACCCCACTGAAGAAAGCATAGCCGAGCTTTATAGGAACTGAAAAGCCATTAGGAACCAAAGAAGGCTATTCTTTCCTTCTCTTTCTCTTGTCTCTCTCTGTAGCTACTTAGCCTCTTACCATTGCTTTCCTCTGGAATTCTCTGCTTACTAACTAGCATGCCCAAAGCCTGCAAATTCCATCAGCCTTAAGCTTATGTCACTTCCAGCTCTGCAGAACTGAATCCACAGACTTTATTCTGATTCTGAATTCAAATTCATTCGATTTAAAATTCCCAGGAGAGACTTTGATTGGTTTGGTGTGGTCACGTGTCCGGCTCTGGTCCAATCAGCTGTACCCAGGATGAGTCAGGGGTCACCTGACATGCTGGGCTGGCTCTTCCAGGCGGCGGATGGGGCAGGGAGGGCTGGACACTTCCAGAATATTTCCTGAGCCGGTAACAGCAGATGCCTCTTTTGCTGCTTCTTTTCTGACCGATTTTCAAATTCTTTTTTATTTTATTTTTATTTTTTTTTAGGGAGTACATTCAGTTGTCACGATTTTCAAATTCTTTATAGGGAAAGGACATTTTTTCATCTTTATCTTCACCACCATACTTAGCTCAGTACCTCACACCTAGAAGATACCCAATAAATAAAAAGGATATAAGGTGGTCATGCCTACTTCCGATCACACACACCTCTAGTGGCACTGACCATAACCAATCCGGGTGTTGAGGCAAAAAAATAAATAAATAAAAGACTGATCACTTCTGAGTGCTTCCTTTCAGCACTGCTTGGGTTAATAATGGCTATTATTTGTTGTCCATTTTCCACTGTGCAAGCATAAGTAAAGTCCTTTACACATCATTATCCCCATTATCTACCACAATAACCCTGTGGGGAAACTGGAGCTCACAGAGGGGAAGTGACTGGCCCAGGGACACACAGCTCCAAAATAGCGAGGCCAACCCTAACCCTAAATCACAGCCCGGCTCCTCGACACTACGTCGTCCTTCCTCTAGCACTGGGAGGAGCTGTCATTGAGGCTCAGAGATGAGTGTGAGAGAGGCGTTGGCTGGGTCAGTGCCTATTTTGTGGAACTAAACAAGAGTGTTCCATGCCAACAGTTTTCAAAAGCGTTTCGAACACGGCCTTGGGCCTTTCATGGTTCTGAGGTTTTCCTGCCACTTCTCTTAATTGAGCCCTTCCAGGCTGAGCTGCAGGATTTTATGCAATTCAACAACAAAAAAGTTCTCGGAATGTTTCCCTTTTGGTTGAGTCAGAATGTCTCCCCCAGCTCTCTGCTTTTAACGACTGGAGAACATTCTGGAAATCTGAGTCAAGATCTGGGTCAGGGCTGCCATTCTTTATTCTGCCTTGCACAGCGAGGGCTGGAGTCCCGCCTGGCCTCCACCTGCCATCTCGTGAACGGTGGCACAAGGCTGTACCGCCAGGGATGGGGGTGCCAGATTCTAAGTCACATCCCAAGGCGCCCTACGGTGCCCTGTGGGCCAGGGCCAGCCTTGGATGGACATATAGCATTGTTGCAAGTTTTCCTCGCTTTCGTTTTTCTTTTCTTTTGATACAGGATCTTTCTCTGTCCCTCAGGCTAGCGTGCAGTGGTGTTATCATAGCTCCCCGCAGCCTCGAACTCCTGGGCTCAAGCCATCCTCCTGCCTCAGCCTCCAAAGTAGCTGGGACTACAGGTACATGCCACCACACCTGGCTAATTTTTCTCTTTTTTTTTTCTTTCTTTGTGTCCTTATTTATTCTGTGAGCTTTCCCCTACTTTTAAAGTTTTTATTGTTCTATTCACTTTTCTTTTTATTTATTTTTATTTTT